>CM033326.1:24267013-24569539 GCA_019359835.1 Pharus latifolius
CAAAGTTATATTCTAGCAACATTTAAAATATAGGTTCAAGATGACCAAGGATATGACTTGCCTTCCGCGTCGTAAGAAACAGCAGTTGATGACGGGTCAACAGCGAAGTCCTCAAATTCAGCTTCTGAATCTGCTCGATGACAAACCAAACAATACACACAAATATTACTTATATTTTAGAATGATTTAGGATCTATATGCAGATATGCTTAACAAGGATAACTGAACGATACTGGAGATAATTGAGATTGTAAGCTGAACTGAGTTGAGATCTAGGGTTTCAAGGAATTGGCTAAGGATAGGTGTTAGATGCTCTTAGGATCTCAAGGTTACAACAAGAACATCAGTTTTGCGGCTGGTTTGATCAAGAACAGCGAATGTCAGCAGATCGACATTCGGATCAAAGCTCTGGCATAACTTCAGGGAAAGCTAGAGAGCTTATCTCAAGTTATGATAGTAGAAGAAAGTGTAGATCATAACTCTACAAATTCAGTGGACAAAGTGGCTTTCAAAATGCACAATCAGAAGTGGGTAAACAAGGCCAATGCCATTGGCTGGCATGCACTGAGACAGTGTCAAAATTTAGGGTTTAGCGGCAAATATAATTCAAGGGCTCAAATCAAGTTGTGATAGAAGAATAAAATGTTGATCACAACCTCAGGAATCTAAGGGACAAAGTTATGCCCAAAATGCACATCTGGAAGGGAGTGAAAAGGGCTAATGCCACTGACTGACATAGTCTGGCATTGATCTTGACATGGCCAGAAACTAGGGCTTGGCATAACTTTTGATCTAGAGCTCCAAATGATGCACCACTTTGTCTGGGAGGTAGGCAATGATAACAGGAACAAATCATTCAACAGGATTCAAAGCTGAAGATGGCTGGAAGGTGATGAAATTCAAAGGAGAAGTGTGGTGGCGACACGGCACAGTGAAGCCACTGGACAGAAATCTTGGCATAGCTATAACTTGAATTCTGGGCAGTTTCAGAGATCGAGCTAGAAGACAAAAATATTCATGAGGTTGAAGCACACCTGAATGGCAAGGTAGATGAAGCTGCAACGGCCAGGAATAGGTTTTCTGGTGATCGACGCCGGAGAAGAAACACTGCCATTTGGGGGTTTTCGATTTAGGCCGAATGAACTCAATTCCAAGCTTGGAGAGTGAAAGAGAGGTAAGAGGAAGGTACCTGCACGATCAATTTGGCCGGAGGATGGCCGGAGAAGCCTGGCGACGATCGTCGATTTTTGAAGAAGCTCAAAATTGGGGAAAGCTTCTATTGAAGCTCAATCGGGAGATCTTGATGCATAGGCTTGCTGGAAATGAGTCACTGATCATCTTCTTCCACAAAATCGAGAGCTAATTCGGGCTGAATTAAGCTACATTGCAGGAACAGGGTAATCGGCAATTCCGGTGATCGCCGGCGTTAGAGGTCACCGGTGAGCAATTAAATGGTACAGCATGATGAGTGAGATGAGAGGAACTTACTGGTGCTGTTAATTTGGTAGGAGATGCTGTGGAATGAGCTGGCACCGTGAAGCTTCTTGCTGGACTCGCCGGAGAAGACGACGACAGCGAGAGAATTTGCAAAATTGGCTAAGTCCTGGTGAAGAGGAGATGATACAAGGCACTGATAGTTTAAATAGAGCAGTGCGCGTAGCTTGCAAGGATTTACAGCATTGAACTTGTGTCAGATGACAAGATTTGCCGGGTGCAGAAACAGCAACGGCGAGCGGCGACGCGACTGTGCATTGGTGAGGTGACTGCTGATCAAACCATTGCTTCATCGGGACGCAATGCTGTTGGGCGGTGCAAGGCAGTGGCGACAAGGGCTGGCAAAGCACAGCGATGTGGCAAGAAAATGCTGACAATGGTCGCGCATGGGAGCAAGCTGTTCAACGGCGTTGCCACGGCGATGGCTAGGGCGTGGACGCGTGTGCACATGCAGATTCAAGTGAGCACGAGCTCAGGCGAGGCGAGGCGTGGCCGGCGGCGAGCGAGCACGGCGCAGGAATCACGGCGAGGCTTCTGGTCGTGTACAGCAGTTGCTGTCCTGGTCGAATTTGGGCTTGACTGCAATTTCCAATTCTTGATTTGGACTGAACTGTAAATCTGGAGATTTTGAAGGTTTGATCTGGAATTGATTCTGCTGTTTTGGTATACTTAATTTCATAGATGATTTGGCACAGCTAGAAGATAAAGTTTGAGACATTTGGATGACTTTTGATATGAACTGAAAACAGAGTAGATTAGGGTAAAATAAGTTTGAAACTTATTGATCTCGAATTCTGGGATTTAGGGTTTGATTTTGATATCTGCACAGAAGAGAGACTTGTGGCAAATAGTATTTTGAGAAGATTTGCCGAAGAAATTCTGAATTTGGAGTTAATCAGGAGATTTTGGCCTTTTTGGTTTTCAGATATCAGATAAGGACTAATTTGCGATAACTCTTGGACTGATTTGCGAAAAAGGTTTAGATGGTGAAATCTGGCTGCCAACATTTTGGATTAAGGTATGGGCATACCCTTGATCATAATCCAGGAATAATCTGGTCTGAACTTGGCTAAGATTTTGATTAAATCTGAATTTCTGAAATTTAGGGTAAAAGGTAATAACAGATATTCTGTTTTCGAAAACAGAAAGGAGTTGATAATTCTGGAAGTTAGAGATAGAATTGGATCTGGGTTCTGAAGGCTTTTAGGTTTAGGATAACTGATAGATCAAATCTGGCAAGTCAGATCTTGACTTGGGGTCACCTGATAGATTTTGGAGATTTAGGGCTAGAACAGAATAAAGCTGAGGCTGATTTGGCTGATCTAGGAGAGACATATGCATGCATGATTTTTAAGAAAGAACTTTTCACCGCAAAACTCAGGATGTTACAGCAAGAGGCTACTTGGGAGAAGGAAGAAGATCTTAAGCAAGCCTATCCTTATCTTTTCCAGTCTTAGGTAAATCTCGGGGCGAGATTTCTTTAAGAAGGGTAGATCTGTAACACCCTGAGTTAGGGGTGAAAATTTCCTTTTTCATCAATAGCATGCATGCATGTATCTGTAGTAATAGCCAGATCAGTATCTATCCTAAGCCCTAAAATCTCCAAAATCTATCCTGTGACCTCAAATCAAGATCAGATTGTTTAGGTGTGATCTATTAGTTATCCTGAATCTAAAAGCCTTCAGAACCCAGATCCAATTCTATCTCTAACTTCCAGAATTATCAACTCCATTCTGTTTTCGAAAACAGAATATCCTATATTACCTAAATACCCTAAGTTTCAGAAATCCAGATTTAATCCGAATCTTGACCAAGTTCAGACCAGATTATTCCTGGAATATGATCATGGGTATGCCAATACCATAAACCAGAAAGTTGGCAGCCAGATTTTATCATCTAGACTCTTTTCACAAATCAGTCCAAAAGTTATTGCAAATTAGTCCTTATCTGATATCTGAAAACCCAAAAAGGCTAAAATCTCCATATTAACTCCAAACTCAAAATCTTTTCAGCAAATCTTCTCAAAATGCTATTTGCCACAAGTCTCTCTTCTGTGCAGATATCAAAATCGAACCCTAAATGCCAGAATTCGAAATCGACAAAACTTAAATCTTACTTTACCCTAAATTACCCTATTTTCAGTTTGTATCGAAAACTATTCAGATGTGCCGAACCTTATCAATTACCTTTGCCAAATATCCTGTTGAATATAATCTACCAGATTAGTGAAATCAATTTCAGTTTAAACCTCCCAGAATTCCAGATTTACATTTCAGTCCAAAACTCAAAGAATTGAAACTGCAGTTCAGTCCATTCTCGACCAGGACAGCAGCAACCATATGACCAGAAACCGCCGTGCCTGTGCGCCGTGGTTGCTCGTCGCCGGTGGGGCTTCGCCGCGCTTGTGACCGTGCATGCCGGTGCGCACGTGTCCTCGCTCCAGCTAGTACCGTGGCAAGGTCGCTGCTACGTCGACGACCAGTGCCTGCTCCCGCGCACGATCAACGGCTTTTTGTCTGCAACTCCTCGCCACGTCGCTTTGCCGCGCCAGTGGTTGTCGCCACCGCTTGCTACAAGCTTTGCCAGGTCCCGATGAGGCGACATTGTGATCAGCTGAAAGCTTGTCGCCGTCGCATCACCACTCTTGCTGTGTCTTCGCCGCTGATGTCCAGCACGCAAGCAACCTCATCACAGCAGCCAATCACTTCATTGTCCCCTTCGCCATCTTCGCCTGGCCTATATAAACGCTCCTGTGTGCAGCAGCTTCTCCACACTTCACCAGAAATCAGCCAAGTCCTGGAATTCCTGTTTTCGTTTTCTTCTCCGGCGAGCCGTCAAGGAGGCTCACGGTTCCAGCTTCATCCGTTGTACCAATCTCCAAATTAAATCCATCAGTGAGTTCCCCTACTTTTCCTCTCTGTGTAGTACTATTTAATTGCTCACCGGTGACCCCTAACGCCGGCGATCACCGGAATTGTCGATTGCCCTGTTCCTGTAATGTGGCTCAATCCAGTACAAATTAGCCTTCGATTCTGTAAACAAAATTGATCAGTAAGCTAAATCAAGCATTCCTGTGCACTTAGAACAATCAATTGATCCCAATTTGAAGCTATTCCCGATTTTGCAATTTATCAGTTGCTGGCTCTCGTCGCCAAGCCACACTGGCGATCCTCCGGCCAAATTGACGTCGCCAGTAGCTTACTCATACCATTCTATCACTCCTAGAGCAAGGAATCGAGTTCAATCGGCTTGTGTTGAAAATGCCCAAATCCAGTGCTTCTTCTTCGGCGCCGATCACCGGAAAGCTTGTTCCAACCGTTTCAGCCCAAATCACTTTGTCTTTTAGATGTGCCTTAGCCTCCTGAGCATTTTTGTCTTCTAGCCCGACACCTAAATCAGCCTAGATCAAAAGATATAGCTTTGCCAAGTTTTTGTCCAGAACTGATCCAGTGCAGTGTGTTCATCTCAGTTCATCATCAAATTTCTTGCTTTCCAGCCATTTCCTGCCCTAGATCCTGTTGACTAAATTGTTCCTGTTATCAATGCCTACCTCCCAGACAAAGTGGTGCATCATTTGGAGCTCCAGATCAAAAGTTATGCTAAGCCCTAGTTTTTGGCATTGTCAGCTCTATGCCAGAGCTTGTCAGTCAGTGGCATTGACCTTGTTTACCCACTTCTAGATGTGTAACTTGAAAACCACTTTGTCCACTGAATTTGTAGAGTTGTGATCTACATTTTCTTCTACTACCACAACTTGAGATAAGCACTCTAGCTTTTCTTAAAGCTATGTCCAAGCTTTGATCCGAATGTCGATCTGTTGACATTCGCTGTTTTGATTAAACCAGCCACAAAATTGTTATCCCTATTGTAATCCTGAAACCCTAAGATTATCTAATCACCATCCTTAGCCCAAATTCCTTGAAACCCTAGAATCTCGACTCAGTTCAGTTTGCAGTTCAAATTATCTCCAGTATAGTTCAATCATGCTTGTTGAGCATTTCTGCATATAAGTCATAAAACATTTTAATATTATAAGTAATCATTGTGTGTTTGTTTGTCGTCGAGCAGGTTCAGAAGCTGACTTTGAAGATTTTGCTGTTGACCCATCATCAACTGCTGTATCTTACGATGCGGAAGGCAAGTCATATCCTTGGTCATCTTGAACCTATAATTTAAAAGTTGCTATAATATAACATTGAATATAGACAATATTGCATGAGAAAGATTGAGAATGGTTGATTTATGAATTGGCAGTACTAGACTGGTTATCTGTGAAATGTGAAATAAACAAGTTTTGAGCCATGAACTATTATATATGTATGTATATACTTATATTCATGAAATAAAACCCCTAGCCGTGACCAGAAAAATGGTATGGATGGCTGTAGCACTGGAGGTGCTAGACTGCAAAGGATATGCAGGCACTGAAGGTGCAGGGTTGTGGATGGTCTGGTCACTGGCATATAAGGACTAGAACCTTGTGTTGTGCGTCTAGTGGCATGAACAACGTGCTAACCGTAAGCCTGGTATGGGACAGGCCTGAACAAGTAATTATGTGGATCGCACATGAAACCCCTGCATGAGATGTGTTGTGATGCACGATAAACACGGAGCGCGGCTCCCACACATATCACTGATGGTGATCAAGCACGCTGACCCAGTAATGGGAATAAGCAAAGGGGTGGGGGTTTGGATACAACCTGCCACAACTGTGTCTCGCTGAGAGCCACAGGGTCGGGGGTGAATTGTAAGTGATGCATAACAAAAGTTCTTGTTATCTCCACCTTGCCACTCACACATGGTTGTGAGGAGGGGTCTAATCATTTTGATAGGATGGGCTTGAAAGTGGAATATCTTGCGGGTAAATTGGTACCTCTCTGCAGAGTTAAAAAACGTATACGAATACTCTGAGCTCCCGAGTTTATAGGAGTCTGCTGCGGTGGATTAAATCCACGGGGTGTGACACAAGTACTATTTTCTAAATAAAATATGTTTAATCAAGATTACCCAAATGACATGTGTTGTCATGATAAGGAGTGCTGCCGTGGGCTGTCGTGTGTCGACGTGTCGCGGTAGTGCTATAACCTAGTGAACATGATTGATGATGTATATTATGAAAAGTGCTGCCATGAGCTGAAATAAGATGAGATGAGAAAGAAAAAGATTATTTTACAAATATCCATAATTCTTGACTAGTCTAGGTTCATATCATCACTACTATATGTATCTATTCGTACCTATGACTTGCTGAGTACGTAAGTGCTCACCCTTGCAACATTCAACTCAATAGATGGAGCCTACCTTGATCAAGATGATGGCATGGAGTACTTCGTGGATCCAGAAGGAGGAGCGTCAGTCCCGTCATTGCCCTGATGTGTTGTTCTGCCGTCAACTTCTTTTGTGGGAGGGTCACCTATCTTCTGCTGTGTAGTTAAATATTTTGCTAAACCCTGAATGCCTTGTAGGCATTGTAATCCTCTTTATGTAATATTAAGGCCAGCAGGCCACACTGCTTAATATTTTGTGAGTACTTTGTTGCAATGTAATATACTCCTGTGTTTGACTCATCCTGGGAAGTCAAAGGTTTGTGAGACTGGGACTAGCTGCAGTGAGCTAGGTCTCTACAGGAGTAGTCGTTGTCCCAGTTTCGGGGCGCGACATTTCAGAAAACCCAAAAGGCTAAAAGTCCCAGATCATCTCCAAATCCAGATCTGATCAAGTGATTACCTCTCTTTCATTTTTCTGAACATTTTCCCCTTCTGGGAGAATTTCAGAATCTCAACCGAAACCCTAGTTTCAGCCTCGACGAAAGTTTCAAACCCTAATTACCCTGTTTACCCTAATTACCCTGTTTTCGATTTTTGCCAAAACCACCAGATCTTATCGGATTTTACCATTTTTCCTTCTGGATGTGTCTAAGACATTTTGTAGCACTTAGCTGCAAAGTCAAAGTTCAAATCAGCCCTTCAGATCTCTGAAATTACAAATAGGCCCAAATTCCCGAGCCAAAACCTTCAAAGTTTAGTCCAAACCGTCACAAATCAGTCCAAAGTTTGCAAACAGGTCCCTGTGCCGTTTTCGACCAGAGCAGTTCGACCAGTGCTCGTTCGACCAGCGCCCCGCCATTTGCCGCGCCGCTGAACTCGCCGCCGACGAAGTCCCTCGCGCTGCCACCTTCACGGCCACGTAGCCACCAACCGCGCACAACTGTACCGCGACCGTGGAACGCTTCAACCGCACCGTGCCATGTTCTTCCCCGCGCGCGCGCGTGCCTGCTGTTGTCAGGAGCTCCACGCCACATGGCTGCCATCCTGGAGATCATTGTCTCGCCTCCCTGACGAAACCCCGATTTCGCGCGATGCTCCGCCTCTGGCAGAGCCCCCGCCATGTCCCGAAGTACCTCGATGACCGCCCCAGCGCCAGAAGGAAAATCTCCCCGGCGATTGCTGCTGCTCCTGAGAGCTTCACCCCGCGGCTATATAAAGCCCCCCCTTGCCCAGCGTTTCTTCACACACCACCGTAGTTGAACACCTTAGCCTCCACCACCAGAGAGCAACCGAGTTCTCCAGCGCCGCCGTGAAGACTTTCTTCTCCGGCGAGTTGCTTCTGAGGCCACCGGTGCCAGCTTCGCCCGAAGCTTCTTTCTCCAAACCAACGCCACCAGTAAGCTCCCTTCATCCCTCTCTTCGTACCATAGCATCTAATTGGCCCCCGGCGAATCCTAGCGCCGGCGATCGTCGGAAAACCCAAAGGCCCTGTTTCCTCAATGCTGCCCGATTCAACCCGAATTAATCCTCGTGCCAGTGATGAGAATTGTCCAGTACACCCGTTTGAGCAAGCCTACAAACTTAGATTTCAAAATTGAGCAGCGATCATAGCCTTTCCGAAGTTTGTGCGCCACCAGTGAACTCGTCCTCGTCGCCAAGCTTCTCCGGCCACTCTCCGGCCGAATTAACCTGCAACTAGCCCCTTCACCTCACCCTCTCACTCCCTGAGCAATGAATCGACTTCAAACCCTTTAAACCGAAAACGCCCAATTTAGGAGTCATCTTCTCCAGCGCCGGTCGCCGGAATTTTTCCCCCGGCCGATCTAGCTCCGCACACTGTGTCCCTTAGATAGATCTCAATACCCTGAGCAATATTGTCTACTAGCTCGACTTCTGAATCGACCTGAATCAAAAGTTATGGTCATGCCAAGGTTGCTATCCAGTGGTTCAGTTCATGTCCAGACCACCGTGTTTGCTCACCGGATTTGGCCACCCTCCGGCCACTTTCAGCCTTTGAGCCTGTTGAGAATTTTGTAGCTGTTATCAATGCCTAAACCCCAGACAAAGTTTTGCATCAATTGGAGTCCTGAGTCAAAAGTTATGCAGTGCCCTAGTTTCTGGCCATGTCTAACACTATGTCAGTGCATGTCCACCAGTGGCATTGGATGATTTAGACTGGTTACTTTTGAGCAATTGAAATGCCACTTTGTCCAGTAAGCCTTCTTAGCCATTTTCTACAACATTCCCTACTATCACATCTCCAGAAAACAGACCTAAAACCAATTTAGGGCAATGTCAAGCCATGAGCCGAATGTCAGCCCTTCGACATTCAAGTCCTTTTGAGCCCATCTCTTCGACCAGTGTCAAGTGACCTTGTCTAAACCATTTCCCTGCATGCATGATGTATTTGCGTATTATTTTCGAGTGCTTGTATGCTTTATATAGTATGTATGTGTTGTTCGTACCCGCCGTGGAACCAGACGTTGAAGGAGCAGAGGAGATCCCCGAAGATTCATTTGAGCAGCTAGACCCATCACTGCAAGGCAAGTCTCAAACCCTTGATCATGTCTAGCCTAATATTTTGAAATGAAATACGTTAATTGTTTTCAAGTATATGCATGCCTTAAGTTCAAATAAGAACTATGTTTCAATAAAGTGAATAGATATGACCTAAATGATTGTGAAGCCCCTTTTGACATTGAATATCCCTGCACCCTTGTCACCCTAGAATATCATGCTTAGGCTATACTATGCTCAAGATTATATGTTAAATGTTGAATGGTCACATATGAGAAAAGCATGTTCAAAACCCCTTTTGTGAAAGAAAATATGATTGGAATCGATAGTGAGGATGGTTTGATTGGATGGTGCTGTGTGCGCACTGGGAATGTGAAAGACTCCTCACTAGAGATTCATAAGGACTAGAACCTTGTGTTGTGCTTCTATGCGGCATGAAAAACGTACCAACCACGTGCCTGTTTATGGGACGGGCGCAACTTAGTAGCTTTCTTTAGTATTAGCTCTTCCCTGCAATGGTTGTCGATCCAGTGTCTTGCGAGAACGGGTGGGCCGCAGAAGGCCATGAGTGATGTGAGTTCAGAAAAATCATGAGAGGAAAAGGTGGAAAGAAGGAAGACGCCCTATGCTAGATTAAGTCGTGCGCGACTGTAATCAAGAGAGGCTATGTGTCTTGCGAGAACATAGACCCAGACTAGGAAGTAAGGCAGTGGGTAGGACCCACAACGGTACTTGAGACTTAACTGTCTATTTACCGGGCAGGGAAATAGTTAATGCTAGGACTGTAAACTGTTGTGTCATCTCGGCCTTGTCACATGCGTAAAAGTCGCATGAAGCTGATCCGACTTGAAAGCCGAATGATTGGTGGATTAAGGTGGTACACCTTTGCAAAGTTTAAAAAGTATCGGATACTCTGAGCTCCCAGGTCATGGAGTCTGCGCGCTGTGGATTCTATTCACGTCGATGCAGCACAAGTAGCTTTTGGAAGATTTTTCACAAAATCTGAGTAAAGTGGTGACTCATGAAACACCGCCACACATAACATTTCTGAAAACCTAGCTTAGGATTTTACAAATCTCGCTTTCGAAAATAAAGACCCTTTCTTCAAAGCTGTATGTAAAGATCTATTATATATATGTATACAAAGCCAAAGAGCTATTCTTTGAGAAATTTCCCCCTCATCTATATATACATGCATTGTTACTTGGGACTTGTTGAGCACCATGTGGACAATGTGCTCACCCTTGCTTTTACAAACAAATTTAGAAGAAGGATTCGTCGACCCTGAATCTTACGGTCTTGAACCCAATGTGGAACAAGAAGAAGAAACTGAAGACCAAGCTTGATAGAGGGTTATGTACCAAGGTGGAGTCAGATGTGGAGAAGGCCCGTACACCGCTGCTGCAGAAGAAGAAGACTGATGAAGTCTTTTTGCTTATTATTGTGTTTCATTTTGTGCCGACCTTTGTGTCGAAAACTCCCTAATTTGTATCAACGTTTATATGCGTCATTTTGGCGCTAAGTTATTGTAATGTTGGTCCTTGTGATCAGCACTTGTTTTTAATTACTCGCATTTTTATATAATGCATCCTTTTGTTGTGAGCTGCAATGTACCCTTTTCTGAGTGCAATCCACCTGGGCAGTTGCCACTGGAATCCTCAAATGAGGGTCCCACAGTTACTACTATACAAACCGATATAATAGAGTACAGTTTACTATCGGTTATATAAAACAAACCGATAGTAAAATGACGTCATATAAACTAATTGTTATGACAGTGGGGACCTTATTTTACTATCGGTTTGTGTTTTTGAACCGATAGTAAAATTGTACAACTTAATTAGGTCGACCCCTGCTCTGCGCTCTGCATGTTGGAATCATTTCTACCGTACGTGCATCCACGCTCCAAGCTAGAGTGATCTGGAGAAGCTAGCTGAGAGGTTGATAATTCCATCCCCCTCGGTATTGTCATCTTCTCATCACCTCTCTCTCTCTCTCGATCACTCTTTCAGACTCTCCCTCTCTCTCTCTACTTGCAATTCATTAAACTAGATACATGTAGCTCCAAACTAGCTAGAAGGCTAGGTTGGCTAGCTAGCTATAGCTTGCTGAAGTTAAGCAGCTAGCTAGCTGGCTCTTCCAATTAATGCATCAAGTTAATTAGGGTTTCATATATACATATCCATTTAATGTAATTAAGCAGCTGTACACACATATGGCCTAACTAATTGATGATGTTTCATGCATATATGCATACCCTGAGTCATTAATTATTTATTTCAATTTATCAATTTTGTGAAATAATTGTAGATGGACCGAGAATATTGGATGTATGGAATAAAACGTACTACTGTTGAGTATTTGGAGGGTGTGAATGGGTTTATTAAATTTGTTGAGCAAGAAAAGGCGAAGAAGGGAGAAAAAGATATGCATTGTCCTTGTACAGATTGTATGAACTTAAAAAGGTTCGGCAACTCTGATCAGATTAGGAGTCATTTGATTCGTCGTGGTTTTAACGCACGCTATACCCGTAGGATATGGCATGGTGAAGATCTTGAGGAAACGAGCACTGCTACCACTCAGCAGCACCCAAAAGTGGATTGCAGTAATGATGATCATGATCAGAACATTGGTAATGTTCATTCGGAAGTCCATGTAGATGACGACAATTTAGATGAAATGTTACGTGATGTAGAAGAAGATTACAGCGAAAATGATTTAGCTAAATTTGAGAAATTAATTGTTGATTCTGAGAAGCCTTTGTTCCCCGGATGTGCAAAATTTACAAAGTTGTCTTCTGTGTTGATAGTATATAACATGAAGGGAAGCAACGGTTGGAGCGATAAGAGTTTCACGGCGCTATTGGATCTGTTAGCGGACATGCTTCCAGAGGAAAATGAGTTGCCAAGATCGGTTTACCAGGCCAAAAAACTATTGTGTCCGTTGGGAATGGAAATCGAAAGAATACATGCATGCCCAAATGATTGTGTTATGTACCGTAACGAGTACGAGGATTTGCATGTTTGTCCAAGATGCGGTGCATCACGGTATAAGCATGGGGACAGAATTTATCACAATGGATGTGATGAGGTAAAGAAAGGGCCTCCGGCCAAAACTGTGTGGTATTTGCTTGTGATTCCTAGATTGAAACGACTGTTTGCAAATCCGAAAGATACGAAGTACTTGCGTTGGCATGTTGAAGGTCGGAAACAAGACGGAAAACTAAGACATCCAGCTGATTCTATTCAATGGAGAAACATTAACAGAACATTCGATGAGTTTGGCGGCGAAGTGAGGAATCTAAGGTTCGGGCTGAGTACGGATGGTATGGATCCACAAGGAAATATGAGGAGTCGACATAGCACTTGGCCGGTTCTTTTATGCATCTACAATCTTCCTCCTTGGTTATGTATGAAGCGCAAGTACATCATGATGTCATTACTAATTTCAGGACCCAGACAACCCGGGAATGATATTGACGTGTTTCTATCACCGTTAGTCGAGGACTTACATAAATTGTGGAGTGAAGGGGTGCGGGTGTGGGATGCACATAAGCGAGAGAATTTCATGTTGCGGGCCATGATATTTTGGACTATAAATGATTTCCCGGCCTATGGAAATTTGTCAGGGTATAGTACGAAAGGAGGCAAGGCTTGTCCTATTTGCTTGAATGAAACTGAAAGCATGTGGTTATCGAAATGCAGAAAAATAGTGTACATAGGTCACCGCAGATTCCTTCCGATGCATCACGCCTACCATAAGAAGAGGAAGTCATTCAATGGGAAGCCTGAGAAAGGATTAGCCCTAGTGTTTGTGACTGGTAAGGATCTTTACTTGCACGTGAAGGACATCAAAGTTGAGTTCGGTAAATGTTCTAAACCTCCAGGAAAAATGTTTGGAAGAAGATATCGATTCTTTGGGATCTGCCATATTGGGAGCACTTACAAGTTCGACATTGCATTGATGTCATGCACGTAGAGAAAAATGTTTGTGACAGTTTGATTGGTTTGTTGTTGAACATTCCAGGAAAGACGAAAGATGGCATCAATGTTCGCCGTGACATGCTCGACATGGGCATAAGGACTGAGCTTGCACCGTTGGAGAAAGGAAAGCGGACATACCTCCCCCCGGCCTGCTATACTTTGTCAAAAAGAGAAAAAACAGAACTCTGTCAGTGCCTACATGGTGTCAAAGTTCCATGCGGGTATTCTGCGAACTTGAAAAAACTTGTGTCCATGAAAGACTTGAAACTGGTTGGTATGAAGTCCCATGATTGTCATGTACTGATGTCACAAATGCTTCCCATTGCTGTTAGAGGCATTCTCCCAGTCCAAGTCAGAGAGACAATTACAAAGCTATGTTTTTTCTTCAACACAATATCTGGGAAGGTACGTAAGCGTGTACTCCTAGCAAGTTAATTAGCTCCATTCGTGGAAATTGTCAGATTTTTTGGATCTGAATATTTTCTGCAACTGTGTCCTTGCAGGTAATTTATCTGGATGGACTGGACGATTTGCAACGCGATGTGACTACAATTCTTTGTCAGCTGGAGATGTATTTCCCTCCATCTTTTTTTGATGTTATGGTCCATCTAATTGTTCACCTTGTCAGAGAAATTAAGTTTTGTGGACCCGTGTTCCTACGCTACATGTATCTATTTGAGAGATTTATGGGCATCTTGAAGGGATATGTAAGGAATCGACATCGGCCTGAGGGCAGTATCATTGAAGGTTGTGCCGCCGAGGAGGTGATCGAATTTTGCACCAACTATATGGCCAGGATTGACCCAATTGGCGTTCCTATGTCCCAGCATGAGGGCAGGCTTCAGGGCATTGGAACGATTGGATTTAAAGCAGTCGTCCCCTCTAGTGATCTGTATGCAAAAGCCCATTTTTGGGTCTTACAGCACATGTCGGGGGTGGAGCCATACATACACGAGCACAAGGAAATGTTACGGAAACAGAATCCTTTGAAGCCAGAGATTTGGTTCACCAGAGAACATAATAGGAAGTTTGCTGGGTGGATCGAAAATAGAGTCCTACAAGCTTCTGAGGGCGACGTAGATGAAGTTGTTATATGGTTGGCCAGAGGGCCTAGATTTACTGTAGGGACTTGGCAGGGGTATGACATCAACGGCTATTCATTTTACACAAGAATTCAGGACGAGAAGAGTACTATGCAATGTAGTGGAGTGACACTACTTGCTATTGCGGAGGATGCCAGGGCAGTAAGGGCACTCGACTCATATTACGGTGTTATTGAGGAAATATGGGAGCTCGATTATATATTACTTAAGATTACTCTGTTTCGATGCCAATGGGTCGAAATCCCTCGAGGTGTTAAAGTCGACAATTATGGGTTTACTCTCGTCGATCTCAGTAGAGTCGCATACCAAGATGATCCATTATACATGCTGAGCCAGCCACACAGGTGTTCTACATCGTTGACCCGGCCAACCCAAAGTTGCACGTTGTCCTTCACAGTAAGAGACGTATTGTTGGGGTCGAAGATGTTGTGGATGAAGAAGAGTATGATCAGTTCGACAAACTACCTCCATTTTTAGATGAAATTCTTCAATCTGTCCCTACCAAAGATATTGACGAAACAAGTTACCTGCAAGACGACCACAAAGAAGGATTATGGGTGGACAACCATTCTTGACTAATTTGCAATATGTAAGTGACGTATATTACTTGGATCTTTAATCGAAGAATTCTTCAAATCATTTTTCAAAAATTCTTTTGGAAAACATACGTGATGCATTGAGAATCATTTATGCAAATTTTCATTTCAATTGGAGTATATACTTGATTTGAGCAATAATTGATTCTTTTCACAAATCAATATGAAAACTGCAAATTTTCATTCCATGATTGGTCTTTTACTAGTACAGAAATGCAGTCTTCTATCGGTAAAAAACACCCTTCTACTATCGGTTTTTGTACCGATAGAGATAGACACGATAGAACAAGACTGGACATTTTCTATCGGTAAATAACCGACAGAAGAAGTTCACTATTCTATCAGCATATTATGAATCTACCGATAGAAAACCCGTCGTAGTCTTACGTCCAGCGGCAGGGAAAGTACCATTATTCTAACGGTTAATTACAAGATTACCGACAGAAAAAATCATAATATTCTATCGGCATATTAGGAGTGTACCGATAGAAAACTCGTCGTTAGCGGTTGGAAAAGTACCACTATTCTAACGGTTAATTACAAGTTTACCGACAGAAAAAAGCATAATATTCTATCGGTATATTTAGGGTGTACCGATAGAAAACTCGTCGTCAGCGGTTGGAAAAGTACCACTATTCTAACGGCTAATTATAAGTTTACCGATAGGAAAAATCATACTATTCTATCGGCATCTTACAAGTTTACCGATAGAAAACTCGTCGTCAGCGGTTGGAAAAGTACCACTATTCTAACGGTTAATTACAATATTACCGACAGAAAAAAGCTTAGTACTCTATCGGATATGTATGAGTTCACCGGCAGGAAAGGTCACACTCTTCTAACGGTTAATTTTGATTGTACTGATAGAAAAAAGTACAGTAGTCTCTCGGTTGTTGATGAATTTACCGATAGAGCATTCACATATACAGTACTTTATTTGCATTCACAATACAGTACATTCACATATACAGTACAGATGCAATACAGTATAGATTGGATACACAATACAGTACAGATGCAAGGTAAATTCACAGAACAAATTGACACATTAGGCAGTTATTCACATTTATTCACATATGTATGGACAAATACAGATTGCAATCCAATGTGGACATTTATTCACATATATATATATTTATTCACATGTATATGACCAGTCTATGCAGAGTACACAAAAAGGAGAAAATTGTCATGCTGGATGGTTGGGCGCTACTTCCTCCATGACATATTGTGCCCAAATTTGTCGAAGATATATAATCTTTGCATTTTCATATTGGTCTTTTGACATGGCGATCTGCAAGCATGTGTGCATACTGAGTAACTAACTTCGATCCTAATTTAGAACGTGACACCCATTTTTGAAATTTGAGTTAGCTATCGATGCTTACCTGGGGGAATCGGGAAAAGTTTGTCTGCACTAGGTCGTACATGTAGCGCAGCACATAAAACCCGCATTCCCACGATTGCGGCTGCTGATGGCACTGAGATAATTGCATATGCGAAGACATGTTAGCTATATATTGTTTCCATAAACTAATTAAGCATAAACAAAAAGTCTCGTGAGTACCTCATATTCTTTCCAAGCTAGTACGGAGCCCTGCGGTGCGGCATGTCTCCGTCCAGCGGACACATATTTATCAAAAGCCCTGCATTTCAGTTAGTATTGCCAGTTAATGTATTATCATTAGCTAGTGAGGTCAAAATATAAATCACACATATAAGTTACTTACGCCTCCATATTCCCCTTGAGCACATATTCCATCGATAATCTGTCACGCATCGAATCGAGGTAGTACACCTCGTTCCTCGGCGGACAGATCACGATGAGGATCCAGTGGCCCCTGCATTGTACATAAAAGAGGACCGCTAGCTCAAAGTACATCTCAGGTGTAACATACAAGATTGAGTTAAATTAGTACGAAATGCACTAACCTTTGGTGGTACGGCACCAGAATGAAGTCCCTGTCCTGCTGCGCCATCAGCGCGCTGGATATGTACTGCTCAGCGTGCGCGGCGTCCTGCTCTAGCATCGTGAGGCTTATTTTCTCTGGGTCGAGGAAACCCACCTTGTCACACGCAGCCTCCGATGCTAGCCTGTACATGCACCTGCATGCGAAGGACGAGATTAATATTAATTTCACAGAAAGTTACTCAGTATTCAAATGAACTGCAACATTAATGCAGAGTTAGCAAACAGAGTTAGAAAACAGCAATACATAGCATCAGCAAACTCACAGGACTCCAGTCCGTATGATGGACATATCGAGCTCCCGCTAGTTGTAGAGGTCGAACAGATCCTCGTGTGCCACGGATATAGTCCCGGGCTCACGGTGAAACTGCCCAGGCCTATAGGGAACTAAGAAGTTCAGGCTGCGCCGAGCTCGATGTAGGTATCAGTCGTGGAGGTCTCTGGTTGATCGATCCAATTTCCGCAAAGATGCCTCCGACAGGAGTGGGAGCGCGTTCGTGAACGTCCGCGGCAGTCCCTGTCGCCCTTTGCCCTTGCCTTTGCCGCCCTTGCCTTTTGCCGGGGACTGAGCGCGTACCTTCGAAGGCAAGGGCGAGGTGATGGCGGCTTTCTTCCGAGGTGGAGGCGTGGATGCGCTGGGTGGGGTCGAGGCCGTCTTTGATGTGTCCAGGTTCGCACGAGATCGGCCCTCATGCCCCGCGGCAGGCCACTTCAATTAATGAGCACGTATGTTAGATTATGCAAGTTGAGTGTACTGAGTAGGATGTAATCTAAAATGTGTAGGATTTACCGGTTGTATTACAAGACACTTCTTGGGCCACTGTACGTAGGAGCCCACTACCTCAGCAAGTGTCTGCAGTTCCTCTGTTGGGACTGGCAACGGAGAATCGTTGTAGTCCGGCATGGCCATGTCCACCTGTACCTTTGCGAAACCCAACCGCAGAGGTACACAGTGGACCCGGACATCCGGCCCAGACGGATATACAAAGCCGTGTCCAACCACTTCCTGCCCGGCGCCTACGTGATTCTGTAGGATGCAGCCCTCCGGCCCCTGCAAATTTGTAACAATTAAGTGCACAGATGAAGGCTTGCATCAACTTAAGTGCACAGATGAAGGCTTGCAGTACCTCAAGTAGATCCACTGGATCCGCGAGTACCTTCGAAGCGCAACTGCTTATCCGACCCCGCGGGGTACCGTCGTCCTGGGGATCCGCATCTGCACTCTTGGCCAGCAATGCTTGTCTCAACCGTGCAAACTCTTCCCTCATTTGTGCGACCTCGGTCTGCACCTCAGACTGTACCTCAGCCCGTATCTCAGCCCGCATTTCCGCCCGTATCTCCTCCCGTACCTCAGCCCGTATCTTATCAGAGAGGTCAGCTTCCTTTTCCTTCCAGGTGCGGGCCTTCTTTCTCGGTGGAGCCGGATCTACGAAACCGGCCTTCCACGACACAATGGCTCCCACGGCCCGTGTCCGCCCGGGATGCTCCTTATTTCCTAGAGCCCGGGTGAGGATGTCGTTCTCCCTCTGCGGGGTAAACAATCCCTCCGCTGCCTCCTTCCCAAAAGAGATCTGTTACATTTGAAGGTACCTTGTGAGACAAATTGCCTTATATACACTTGTGCGCACACAGTTTACGAGGTTAGCCAACTTACCATTCGCCTCACAACGTCGGCGTCCCCAGGGGTTGCGAACTGCACAGACCCCGTGGACGACACGGACCCCCTCCCCCTCCACCATCGCTTGCACCTCTCATCCCGGATCTCGGAGAGCGGCAACTCAGGGGTGTCGATGACAGGATTTTGTTCGTCTTCCTTCTTCCACTGTTCCTCCTTCCCCGCATAGCCCCGGGATCCGAGCCGATGCGGGTGGTCGTTCCTCTTCTGGATCGCCCTATTCTTCTCGCTAAGGGCCTTGAACTCCTCAGTCCCCTTCTGCTTGGTGAATTCCTCCCATACCTCCTCCGATATGAAGGGGTACTTCTCGCAAGGAGATTTCCCCGCAGCTAGGAAGTTACTGACGAGCCAGCTCTTAAAGGTTTTCCATGTTCCGTTCATGTCCTTCAAGCAGGCAGTCCTAGGTGTATCGTCGGGGATGTTCCACTTAGCCTGTTTCTGAAAAATGCATACAATTAATCACGAGTTAGTTAAACTTTAGTATAAGACAAGAGAACGTGATTACGAAAGAGTTCAGCGATTTCAGTTCATTTAACCTTCACTTCCGCCCACAACCTATCCCTCTCGTCCGCCGTCACGTCCTTCCAGCTCTGGACGGTGATCTTCACCCTTTCTTTCGCCAACAGCCCAACGTAGGCCGCGTACCTCCCAGCATTCTTTCCAATCGGCCTCCCAAATTGGTTGAACTCACAAGAAAGATCAGTGCGTTTGGCCAAACGCCCCAACGTCGTCGCGCCTCGCCCCACCCTCT
This sequence comes from Pharus latifolius, assembly GCA_019359835.1. Lineage (NCBI taxonomy): Eukaryota > Viridiplantae > Streptophyta > Magnoliopsida > Poales > Poaceae > Pharus > Pharus latifolius. Next base: position 24,286,369 of record CM033326.1, read on the forward strand.
TGCGCTGGGATGTAACAGCCCCATCTTCAGTAGTTACGATGGGGTTGGCCCTAGTCGAACCACTAGTACCATCCGATGAAGACGACGACATGTCTTCCCCTACAAAACCTTCAACAAACCATATATATGGCAATTAATTCACCTTGGAGTTCCATAACTCAGCCCAGGACTGGAGACTAACTAGGGCGGCAAAAGGGAAAATAATACGAAAAGAAAGACATGCATAAATTACTTACTGAACTCTTCAGAAATATTTTCTATCGGTAAACACATGAGCTGCCGATAGACCATAACAATTACCTCCACACAAGACAATTTTTCTATCGGCAAACACGTGAGATACCGATAGAACATAACAATGTTCTCTACATATGGAATTTTGTTGACAAGCCACCATTCACTGTCATCACATAACATTCTCGATGATTTGCTACACTAATATTCATGGGCCAGCATTATTATTTCACACGTAAATATGCACACAAGCATCTAAGTGCCACTGTGCATAATCTTTAGCCTAGCCTGTATGTGAGTCATCAGGACTTCACAGCTATTAGGTTGGGAAAAGTCATGTGTATATAGGCATTTGAAACATATACATCGAAGACCCATCCACATTGCCATATATTCATACGAAGTGAGTAAAAATTCCCAACCAAACTAGTACATTGCATGGCTCATGTCCTTCCAGATCGAAATTAAGTTTTACTACTTGTGCAGAAAAATTTTCTATCGGTAAACACATGAGCTGCCGATAGAATATGTGTAAGAACACCTCCAACATATAATCTGCATTACATGGCAGTTGGATACAATTGATCACACATACAGCAGTATAGAGAAGTTAAAATCTCAAAACAGGTTCATTACAGCACTGGAACATATTATGTAAACCCTAATTAAAATCAACATTGCCTGCGGAATGTACATAAGCCAACACAATAGGGAACCCTAGTGTAATTGCAAAACTCAAAGAATTAGTACGTGCAAAACACTAGGATCAAATAAAGAAGATGCTGGAAATAGAACGACAAATTAGGGTATTTACGGCGGCGATCAGTTCTGGTGATGGAGAGGCGGTGTAGAACGCAGCAGCGGCGGGCGAAGGACGAAAATAAGAACCGGTGGCAGTGACGAACCAGTGTCCAGCCGGCGATCGTCGTGTGGGAGAGAGGAAGTGAGTGCTCACGGCGGAGGTTGGGGTTTTCTTCGCTCTCGAAGAGATGCAGTGCTCTAAGGTGGAACTGTTCGAGTGGAGGGAAACTAAAGGGCCGTGTACGAGTAATAAAGTAGCGGAGGAACTTTTCTATCGGTATAACAAAATGATACCGATAGACTTATGTAATTTTCTATCGAAACAACAAAATAATACCGATAGAAAAAGTAAATTTCCCGGAAAAATATTTGAAATAGTGGATGCATTTTTCTATCGGTATAAACAATAAAATCCCGTGAGACCAATTTTCCACAGAAAATTTTTTTAAAGTGCTTGAGATTGGGTGCCATTTTTCTATTGGTAAAAACAACAAAATACCGTGAGAGTAATGAAAAGGTGCCCTTTTCTATCAGTATAAACAAAAAAATCCCGTGAGCCCAATTTTCCCCAGAAAATTTTTTTGATTAAGTGCTTGAGATTTGTGTGCCCTTTTTCTATCGGTAAAGACAACAAAATACCGTCAGAGTAATGAAAAGGTACACAATTTAACATCAAATAGACCGTGGTTGAAAGCTACAGAATGTTAAAGAAAGAGGGAAGATAGCCGGAAAATTGGAAAATTGACATAAAAAGAAATTGTTCATTCATTGTTGTTTTATCACTTACAAAAAAAAAATAAAACCCAAAATGCTAGGTCAAGGGGTGGTCTTAGCCCTGGCTGCATGTAGAATAGAGTCAGTTAGACTTGCAGCCAGGACGCAGGACTCCTCTAGCGACAAGTTGTCCCTAGGATCAACTACTACCGCGTCAAGAAGGCCTGCGACCTCCCTCAGCTTCGCTATGGTATCCTTCATAGTCAAACCGCAGCCAGCGATGGTCATATCCGCGGCTTTCTTCTCCTCGCGAAGACGCCTCGTCCTTGCCCTAGCATTGTCACCATCCGTCTTCATGCGCTTAATGCGCTGGAAGAGATCGTCAAGGTCAAGCCGTAGCTGAGTGTGCTTGTCTGTAAGGAGCTTGTGCTCCTCCTGGAGGGCCCTCAGGTCGGCCTTCACTTTGGCAGTGTCTTCCACGGCTACCATTCCCTGTGCAAATCAACAGGTCAAGAATGAACTGAACATGGATTAACAATACAGGGGTAAACCGGGGAGATTTAGAGTTCTTACCGGGGAGGCCGTGGATGACGATCCCATGGAGGTTGCCATTGTGAAAGAGAAGATGAGGAGTCCAACCGTTCGAGAATTAGAAAAACAACAAAATACCGCGACGCATGGCGAGGTACTTATAGAGTTTCCAAGGCGATGCATGACGACACGTTTGAGAATTCAAAGCGGCAGAGTCTTCTTCTATCGGTAAAAAAAGGAAAAAACCGTCAGACAACAAATACCGTGAACTAACGAATTTATTCTAACGGTACAATAGAACAATACCGATAGAAAACGTTTTGAAGTGCCTGAGAGAAGATGTCCTTCTCTATCGGTATAAATAACAAAATACCGTCAGAAAAAAGGGATTTTTGCTGAACTTAATTTGAAGAGGCTGCGATGAGATTTTTGCAAGTGCTATTTGAAGGGAAGAATTAAATATTTACAGGATAAAGGTACTGTACATGTTAGAACTCATGCTGTGGAGTAAAATTGAGATGTATTAATGCTGTGAACTAGCTTATCATTAAATTCTAAAGAAAAATGTAGTGCCTGATGTATTAATGATAAGTTCCTCACCTTGCTGCAGAACTTGTGGGCTGTTTGCTTGGCATTTATCCCTGAAATAGAAATTAATCATCAATGGTTCTCAACCCATAATCCTTCTTCGTGGTCATCTCGCAGATACGTTGTTTCGTCGATATCTTCAGTACGGATAGATTGAATGTCCTCTAAAAATGGAGGTATTTCATCGAATTGGTTATACTCCTCTTCGTCGACAACATCTTCGACCCCAACAATACGTCTCTTGCTGTGGAGGACAACATGCAAGTTTGGATTGGCCGGGTCAACGATGTAGAATACCTGTGTGGCTTGCTTTGCAAGTATGAATGGATCGTCTTGGTGTCCGACTCTACCAAGATCGATGAGAGTAAACCCGTAACTGTCAACTTGAACACCTCGAGGGATTTCGACCCATTGGCATCGAAACAGGGGAATCTTAAGTAATCCGTAATCGAGCTCCCATATTTCGTCAATAACACCGTAATATGAGTTCAGCGCCCTTACTGACCTGGCATCCTCGGAAATAGCAAACAGTGTCACTCCGCTACATTGCGTGCTACTCTTGGCGTCTTGAGCTCTTGTGTAAAATGAATACCCATTGATGTCGTACCCCTGCCAAGTCCCTACAGTGAATCTTGGGCCTCTAGCCAACCATGTCACAGTTTCACTTACGGAGCCCTCGGCAGCTCGCGTGACTCTTTCTTGGATCCACTCAGCAAATTTCCTGTTATGTTCTCTGCTTACCCAAACGTCTGACTTCGAAGGATTCTGTGACCGTAACATTACCTTGTGCTCGTGTATGTATGGCTCGACCTCCGTCATGTGTTGTAAGACCCAAAAATGTGATTTTGCGTACACATCACGAGCGGGGACGATAGCTTTGAATCCAATCGTTCCAATTCCCTCAAGCCTACCCTCGTGTCGGGACCTAGGAACACCAATTGGGTCAACCCCGGCCATATAATCTGTGCAAAATTCAATCACCTCCTCGGCGGCATAACCTTCCATGATACTCCCCTCGGGTCGACGACGAGTCCTTACGTATCCCTTCAATACACCCATAAATCTCTCAAATGGATACATGTAGCGCAGGCACACAGGTCCACAAAACTTAATTTCTTTGATAAGGTGAACAATCAGATGGACCATAACATCAAAAAAGGATGGAGGGAAATACATCTCGAGCTGACAAAGAGTTGTAACCACGTCGCGTTGCAAAGCGTCCAGTCCATCGGGATCAATTACCTACGAGGACACAGTTGCGGCAAATATTCATATCAGAAAAATCTTCTAATTAAGCTCCACAAATGGAGGTAGTGAACTTATAGTACGAGTGCACGTACTTACCTTGCAAGATATTGCGTTGAAGAAATAACATAGGTTTGTGATTGTCTCTCTGACTTTAACTGGGAGAATGCCTCTGATAGCAATGGGAAGCATCTGTGACATCAAGACATGACAGTCGTGGGACTTCATGCCAACCAGTCTTAGGTCCTTCATAGACACAAGTTTTTTCAAGTTCGCGGAGTACCCACATGGAACTTCAACACCATGCAGGCACCGACAGAGTTCTGTTTTTTCGCTCTTGGACAACGTGTAGCAAGCCGGGGGGAGGTATGTACGCTTTCCATTCTCTAAAGGTGCAAGCTCAGTCCTTATCCCCATTTCCACCATGTCACGACGAGCTTTCACACCATCCTTTGTCTGTCCCGGAATGTTCAACAACAAACCAATCAAACTGTCACAGACATTTTTCTCTACATGCATGACGTCAATGCAATGTCGAACTTGTAAGTGCTCCCAGTACGGTAGATCCCAGAGAATCGATCTCTTCTTCCAAACATTTTTTTCTCGAGGTTTAGAATGCTTACCGAACTCAACTTTGATGTCGTTCACGCGTGAGTAAATCTCCTTACCGGTCATAAACACTGGAGCTGATCCCTTCTCAGGCTTCCCGTTAAATGATTTCCTTTTCTTACGGTACGTGTGATGCACCGGAAGAAACCTGCGGTGACCCATGTACACTGTTTTCTGGCAGTTTCGCAGCCACATGCTCTCAGTTTCATCTAGGCAAATAGGGCAAGCCTTGGCTCCTTTCGTACTATACCCCGACAAATTGCCGTAGGCAGGAAAATCATTTATGGTGCAAAATATCAGGGCCCGCAAGATGAAATTCTCTTTCTTGTATGCATCCCACACCTGCACACCCTCGCTCCACAATTTCTGTAAGTCCTCGATTAAAGGCGCTAGAAACACGTCAATATCATTTCCGGGTTGTCTGGGTCCTGAGATTAGTAATGCCATCATGATGTACTTGCGCTTCATGCATAACCAAGGAGGAAGATTGTAGATGCATAAAAGAACCGGCCAAGTGCTGTGCCGGCTGCTCATATTACCATGTGGGTTCATACCATCTGTACTCAGCCCGAACCTTACATTCCTAAGTTCGCCGCCGAACTTAGCAAATGTTCTGTTGATGTTTCTCCATTGAATAGAATCAGCTGGGTGTCTCAGTTTTCTGTCTTGTTTCCGGGCTTCAGCATGCCAACGCAAGTGCTTCGCGACTTTCGGATTTGCAAACAGCCGCTTCAATCTAGGTATCACAGGCAAGTACCACACAGTTTTTGCCAGGGGCCCTTTCCTTACCTCGTGACGTTCACTGTCAATCCGGTCCCTACGCGTATACCTCGATGCGCCGCATCTTGGACAAACATGCAAACTGGAGTACTCGTTACGGTACAACACACAATCATTTGGGCATGCGTGTATTCTTTCGATTTCCATTCCCAACGGACACAACAGTTTTTTGGCTTGGTAAGTAGATCTTGGCAACTCATTTCCCTCTGGAAGCATGTCCGCTAGAAGATCTAATAGTGCCGTGAAACTCTTATCACTCCAACCGTTTCCTGCCTTCAAGTTATATAATCTCAGCACAGAAGACAGTTTTGTAAATGTTGCACATCCAGGGAACAGAGGCTTCTCAGAGTCAGCAATCAGTTTCTCAAATTCACAGAAGTCATTTTCGTTGTAATCTTCCTCTACATCACGTAACATCTCATCTAGATTGTTATCATCATCATCTACGTGCACATCGGAATGAACATTACCAAAATTGGGATGATCATCGATATTATTGCAATCCACATCCGAGTCGTGCTGATTGGTAGTAGTGGTGCTTGTTTCCTCAAGATCTTCGCCATGCCATATCCAACGGGTGTATCGCGCGTTAAAACCACGACGAATCAAATGACTCTTAATTTGATCAGAGTTGCTAAACCTCTTCAAGTTCATACAATCTGTACAAGGACAGAGCATATTTTTCTCTCCCTTCCTCTCCTTTTGTTGCTCAGCAAATTTAATAAACTCATTCACACCATCCAAATATTCAAGAGTAGTACGTTTTATTCCATACATCCAATATTTCCTGTCCATCTACAATTAACAAAATTTAACGAGTAAGCCATGCATGAAACCTGCCCGATTAAGTTATGTATATGTACATGTACAGCCTCTTACAACAGATACATGTGTTGAACCCTAGCCTGACGAAATTAACACTAATTAACCTAGCTAACTACACAATACAAGCTAGTTAGCTCCTAAAACATGACGCATTTCCAGCTACCAAGCTCCCAAGCTTAGAGCTACAAACTTGGAACTACACAATACAGCTAGCTTGCAAGTAGAGAGGAAGGGAGATCTAGAGGGAGAGAGAGATAAGTGTCGACGATTAAGCATACCTTAAAGAGAGGGGCGCAATCAACTTCCCTCCAGCCTGCGCTGATCACCCTAGCAGTGTAGCTGGAACTTTCGTCACAAACAGAGGGACACAGAGTGCAACAGAACAAATTAAAGAGCAGCTCAGCAATGGTCGAGTGGGGTTTTCCTTATAATGGACATTTTTCTAACGGTAAATACATGAAATAACCGTCAGACTAACTTAGGTAATTAGCAGCTCACATATTCTATCGGTAAAAACACACACATACCGTTAGAGAATATACATTACTGAGCAAATATATGTGTTTTCCTATCGGTAAATATGTGTACTTACCGTTAGATCATGCATGACACAGCACGCACATGAGTTTTTCTATCGGTATATATGTGTACTTACCGTTAGATGATGCATGACACTCGAGCATTAGTTTTTCTATCGGTAAATATGTGTACTTACCGTTAGAATATGCATGACTGAACAAATATATGTATTTTTCTATCGGTAAATATGTGCATTTACCGTTAGAATATGCATGATTAAACAAATATATGTGCTTCCTATCGGTAAATATGTGTATTTACCGTTAGAATATGCATGACTGAGCAAATATATGTATTTTTCTATCGGTAAATATGTGCATTTACCGTTAGAATATGCATGACTGAACAAATATATGTTCTTCCTATCGGTAAATATGTGTATTTACTGTTAGAATATGCATGACTGAACAAATATATGTGTTTTCCTATCTGTAAATATGTGTACTTACCGTTAGAGGAGGTACTGTTACCAAACTGGGACAAACATGCACATGCCATTTCTCACATTCAAGGAATCATATCAATGTAACATCAAACAGATCTTACATCAAACGGATCTTAACTAGAAGATAAAGCAATATATTTCAAGAAATGCTAATTTGTGGATTAACTAGGAGACACAAAAATACTTTTCGTAGGTAGTTGGGACTTCATCTTGCCAAAGAAATTACAGATGCCAGTTCACAAATTCAGGTACAAACATACACATGCCAGTTCACCAATACAAATTCAGGTACAAACATACACATGCCAGTTCACAAATTGAAGTGCATGTCTGAAACAGTAGTACAAATACACACCTACCTACCAATACAATTAAATACACAAATGTTCCCTGCACATTCAAGTTCATGTCCCAATTAGCAATACATGATACAAAAATATACAACAATATACAAATACAACAATTAACACATTCGATGTATATTACAAAAGCCACGTCTGAAATTAACAACAGATCACGACGAGGACCCAGTGGCCCATACATGCATTTTACATAAAAGGGAACCTTTGCAGGTTGCCACAATGCAACTACCGACTACAAGTTAGACCTGATACATCACAAATCCATTCATCCAAAACAGCAAATGTCTGAACCACATTGGACTTAACCATAGGAGTTCAGTTCGAAGACGCCCGAGGAGCTGGAACTGGCGTCGACATACATTTGTACGTATTGGTGATTTCCTCGGACTCAAACTCGATCAACTCAACTCAACTCAACTCAACTCCATTAACAAAAAGAACCTACCTTCCAAGATGTTGTTCTGTGTAGTGATGGTGTAGAATGGCTGTGCAAATAACAACAATTCTTCTTCTCCAAGCAGGTAAGCATCTGGCCACAAGCTGGTGCATGCAAAAACATGTAAGATGCTTTCTATAGGTCCTGATTTGAGAAACACGCCGGGCTTAAGCATCTTCTCGACTGAGCCAACCAAGATCTCGCCCTTCACGTCCTTCCAGCTCTCGACGGTGATCTTCACCATTTCTTTCGCCAACAAGCCAACGTAGGCAGCGTACTGCGATGAAGAACCGTGAAATACGTTGCCCCTCACGAGCATCATCCAAGGACCTGACCAGATCATAATCATATTGAAAAGAAGACACATCAAAATGAAGGATACAAAAAAAGCAGAATTATTGCCATAATCGGATTAGAATAATCTAACAATATTGCAGAAATTTTACGTACCTTCCTTGGGATGCCGACGTCTAGAGGGCGTCGATGGAGGTGCGGAGGTGCAGCGGTCCCCTGTAGAGGTGCGCCGGCCGTCCATGGAGCTTACAGGTTAGGACTACGAGCCCCAGATGAACTGTGAGAATGAAAGAGACATACCCGTGTATTTATACAATTATATATTTTCTATCGGTAAGAAAACAGAATACCGTTAGTAATAAAAACATCTGTAGAAGCCGAATGGTTCTATCGGCACAATAAATATTACCGATAGGAATTTTTGTACATACTCTATCGGTGTGTACGTACATTACCGATAGAATATTACTAGTTGTAGAAGGCCAACAGTTCTAAGATATTTTGTGCAATATTCTACCGGTATAAACATTCATTACCGATAGAATAAAACTATTAGAAGACGAACAGTTCTAAGCAATTTTCTATATATTCTAACGGTAAAAGAATCCATTACCGATAGAATAAAAATATTTGTAGAAGGTCAAGTATTCTATCGGCGAACTACATATTGCCGATAGGAATTTTTAATATACTCTGTCGGTATATTCATACAGTAGCGATAGAATAAGTCTAGTTGTTGAAGTCGACCAGTCCTATCGGCGCACAACATTCTTCCGTCAGTACTTATGCATCTCTTCTAACGGTAAATATGTTCATCACCGCTAGAGTAAATCATACTATTTATTCTATCGGTAAGTTTCTTAGAAACCGATAGGGAAAATACATCCGTCGGGCTTTTATGACCGCGAGGCACATTTTCTATCGGTTTTGTGCTGTTTCGCTAATAACCGATAGAAGATAGGGGTTAGTAGACTGCATTTCTGTACTAGTGTTTACTGTTAATTTATTTTAAAATTATTGGAAGTCATTTGCATGGGGTTTCGGGTGTCTTTACAAGTGCAAAATGATGTACTGAGACCCATCTGTAATTGTTCTCTGGAAAACCCTTTAGGTCAAAAACACTGTATTCTACTATTGGTTTCAATTTCCAAACCGATATGAAATTAATCTCTACTATCGGTTTATTGTTCATAACCGATAGTATTTCATATTGTGTTATGAGACCCTGTTCTACATTTTGGTTTGCTCTTGTACAGTGGATTAATTTACTATCGGTTAATAATCATAAAACCGATAGTGAAATACAATGCAAAAATGATGTACTGAAATTATCTATAATTGTTCTAAGGGAAATCCTTTAGGGTCAATAACATTGTATTTTACTATCGGTTTCAACTTCCAAACCGATATATAATTAAACTCTACTATCGGTTTATTGTTCATAACCGATAGTGATTTATATTGTGTTATGAGCCCATGTTCTTAATTTACTATCTGTTAGTAATAATAAAACCGATAGTGAACAATGCCAACACTCCAAACCCTAACTTACATTGTATTTACTATCGCTTTGGTGATTATGAACCGATAGTAAAGATTCATATATTAGGTTTAACCTCGCACGATTTTCCCTCCAGTGCAACTGATCACATTCCAAATACTCGCGCGAGGAAAAGCCTAGCCTCCCCGACATTTGCAATTTCGCTCCTCTACACCACCATTGCCGATCGCAATTGGGTTCTCCACCGCCTCCGGCCACTGCATCGCGCCACCGCCTCCGGCCACTCCACGAACGACTGTAAGTGTTCTTAACCAAACCGCTCGCGTCAATTGCTTAAATTTATATGCAATAGTTCATATGTGGTTCAATGGATTACAAATATAAAACTAGAGTAAAATTCATGAACTACAAAGTTGATAGCTATGAGAATTACAGACTTGATGAAAATCACTAGCAATTTGTCATACAGTGTAGTCCAATATCGGTTTATTGTTCATAACCGATAGTGATTTATATTGTGTTATGAGCCCCTGTTCTTAATTTACTATCGGTTAGTAATAATAAAACCGATAGTGAACAATGCCAACACTGCAAACCCTAACTTACATTGTATTTACTATCGGTTGGTGGTTATGAACTGATAGTAAAGATTCATATATTAGGTTTAACCTCGCACGATTTTCCCTCCAGTGCAACTGAACACATTCCAAATACTCGCGCGCGGAAAACCCTAGCCTCCTCGACGTTCGCAATTTCGCTCCTCTGCGCCACCATTGCCCATCGCAATTGGGTTCTCGACCGCCTCCGGCCACTGCAACGCACCACCGCCTCCGGCCACTCCACGAACGACTGTAAGTGTTCTTGACCAAACCGCTCGCGTCAATTGCTTAAATTTATATGCAATAGTTCATATGTGGTTCAATGGATTACAAATATAAAACTAGAGTAAAATTCATGAACTACAAAGTTGATAGCTATGAGAATTACAGACTTGATGAAAATCACTAGCAATTTGTCATACAGTGTAGTCAACTATCGGTTTATTGTTCATAACCGATAGTGATTTATATTGTGTTATGAGCCCCTGTTCTTAATTTACTATCGGTTAGTAATAATAAAACCGATAGTGAACAATGCCAACACTCCAAACCCTAACTTACATTGTATTTACTATCGGTTTGGTGGTTATGAACCGATAGTAAATATTGGAATGTATCTTAGTATATGTGCTAGGTATGCTATGTAATAACCCACAGAATGAGAGAGATCATATGGTTTGTGTTGCTACAATGATAGACAAACTGGATACTACTGTCAGAAGTCATGTGGAAATTACGATTCATCGTAATAATATATATATTGAGTTAGAAGAGGAAGTTGAGTCTGAAATGGTAGTTGAGTCTGAAATGGAATCTAATGACTCTTCTTTAGAAACTTCGGATAAGAGTAAGAAATCTTCTTCAAAGTCATCAGATAATCATAAGTCTTCAAAGAGTAATAAAAAGGAAGTATCAAATATTAAGTATAATATAGAAGTAGACCTATTTGAATTCCTTTTAGATAAGGGAGTTGTTAAAGTGCAGAATGAGAATGTTGAAGAACATACAGGACATATTATGATTAAGACTAAAGGAAGCGCAACTATTGCTCAAATCAAATACATTTGAAATGAAAATTTAAAGAAATGATTTTCATTGCATGAAATATATTTTTCTGATGAAATTTTCCAAATAGGATTAATTTTACAATCAAGAGTTATCGAATGACCTTTATGTTAAGCAAGAAGGTATCAGTTCGACAACCCTTTCCAAATTGAGTTTACAAATCCACTTTAAATCTATTTTGAAGACCATGTTGATAGGAATTTATGATTTTTGGCCTTTTGAATGAAAATTTGACATTTTAACAAAAAGATGTGGTTCATCATTGCCATTCCATTTTAGTTATGAACTTTGTCATGTACCTTTCTTCATATCAATTGATGGTCTGTTCATGGAATTTTAGGTAAAGCCATGTCAGCATCTTCCTCGGTTGATAGTAGTGATTCGGCGAGGGAGAACGCAGATGGCGCTGCCTCGTCCCAGCGCAAGAGGAAGGCGCGAGGCGCGACGATGTTGGGCCGTTTGGCCAAACGTGCGGATCTTTCATGTGAGTTCAACCAGTTCGGGAGGCCGATCAGGAAGAACGCCGGCCACTATACTGCCTATGTTGGCTTGTTGGCGAAGGAAAGGGTGAAGATCACCGTCCAGAGCTAGAAGGATGCTAAGGCCGATGAGAGGGATAGACTGTGGGCAGAAGTGAAAGTAAAATTAATCAAAATCACTGAACTCTTGAGTAATCACATTCCCTTGGTTTATCCCAAAGATTAGGTAAGTCCTGCTTATATGCACCATTTGAAACAGGCCAAGTGGAACACCCCCGACGATGGTCTCAAGATAGCTTGCTTGAAGGACATGAACAACATGTGGAAAACCTTCAAGAGCGTCCTCGTCAGTACCTTCCTCGCTAAAGGCAAATCTCCATGCGAGAAGTACCCCTTCATAACGGAGGAGGTATGGGAGCAATTCACCCAACAGGAGGGGACTCCTGAGTTCAAGGTATGTATGGTTCCTTTGCTTGGTTACACCATTATATGCAGTAACCAGCGGTGCATTATTTTTCTTGTTTCTGGTACGAAGGCCCTCAGCGAGAAGAACAAGGCAATCCAGAGGAGGAACGACCACCCACACCAGCTCGGCTCTCGCGGCTACGCAGGGAAGGAGGAGCAATGGAAGAAGGCTGAAGACGAGGCGTCAAATTTCATCGACTCCCCTGACCTACCACTCTCCGAGATCCGCGATCCGCGATGCAAGCACTGGTGGCTGGCCAGAGGGACCGTGTCTACCACGGGGACTGTGGAGTTCCCAAACCCCAGGGACGTCGAGGTCGTGCAGCGACTCGTAAGTTGGCTAACTTCCTGGTTGGAATCATAGAGTGTGGTAGAAAAAACTATGATCACTAGTGTGCGCACAAGTTTGTATATATTTTTTCCTTACAATGGAGAGCTTTGAATGTAACAGATCTCTTGCTCGAAGGAGGCGACCGAGGGATTGTTCACTCCCCATAGGGAGAACGACATCCTTACCCGGGCTCTAGGGAACAAGGAGCATCCAGGGCGGACGCGAATCGTGGGGGGTGTGGTGCCATGGAAGGAAGGCTTCTCAGAGCCCGGGCAAAAGGTGAAGAAGGCTGTCAGCTGGAAGGAAAGGGAAGTAGAGCTATCTCAGAAGATACGGGCAGATGTGGCTGCACAATTAGCGGACATGTTCGCTCAAATGAACGAGAAGTATGAACGCTTCAGCCGAGTTGTGCAGTCCAAGGGCTTAGATCCAGCTACCGAGGCCGACGCTGCCAAGCCGAGTAGTTGCGGCTTGAAGGTTCACGTGGATCCGGTGGACCTGATTGAGGTATTGCAACTCTTGATCTATATATGCAGTTTGGTTGATGCCACTCCCGTTACGTTAGAACTGTTTCGCTAACCTGTTATAATTGTTGCAAATTGCAGAAGCCAGAGAGTTGTAGCCTATTGATCAACATAGGCGACAAACCTGTAGTGGTTGCAAACGGGGTCAGATACCAGTCTTGGGAGGATGTCTGGATCCACTGCGTACCTCTGGAGCCTGGATTCGCAAAGGTACAGGTGGACATGGCCCTCCTGGGCTACACCTCTTTTCCGTTGCCCGTCCCAACGGACGAAATGCGGACAATTGGTGAGGCATTGGGCTCGTACATACAGTGGCCCAAGAATGGTGTTAGACTACAGGAGGTAAACCCTAGCCATTCTAGCTTACAACTCAGTTAATATACTCAATTTGCAAAATCTAACTTATGCGTTCGTACTTAAAGTGGACGATGGATACCAGCTCATTTCCTGAGGACACCACCCCCGCCACAACGCATGACCGAGCTCCTTCGGCCCCCATGCCTCCTCCGACGGCCTCAAACCCTTCGTCATCAAATGAGGCCGGCAGCACCGCACCCCAACCTTCGAAGGTATACACTCGCTCCCCGCCCAAAGGCAAGGGCAAGGCCAAAGGCAAGGCCAAACAAAGCCAGCCGGGTACGTTCAAGAACGGGTCCCCACTAGTGTCGGAGTACCTTTTGCGCAATATGGATCAAATAACTAGAAGTCTCCACGAGTGGTACCTGACCCGGTCTAGGTGCCACATCAACTTCTTGGTTCACTTCAGGCCAGGTCATTTTCACCGTGAGGCCGGGAGCATATCGGTGGCCCACGAGGATTTGTTCGACCTCCTCAACTGGCGGGAGCTTGATATGTCCATCATACGGACTAGAGTCCTGTGAGTTTGCTGTTGTTTGAAGTTATCACAGTTCATTTCGTAAATCTAATCACTTTGTATGCACTACTTACTAATGTCGACTTTGCATCCAGGTGCATGTATAGGCTGGCGTCGATGAGGGCATGTGACAAGGTGGGTTTCCTCAACCCAGAGAAAATAAGCCTCACGATGCTAGAGCACGACTAAGCACATGCGGAGGAATACATATCAAGGGCACTACTAGCGCAGCAGGACCGAGAGTTCATCCTTGCGCCGTACCACCAAAGGTTAGTGCATTTCCTACTAATTTAACTCATTCTTGTATGTTACGCCTAACATATGTATGAAATGGTTCGCTTATATATGCAATGTATGGGCCACTAGGTCCTCGCCATCATTTGCCCATGGATGAATGAGGTCTATTACCTCGATTCGATGAGCGACAAGGTGGCGCATGTTTTCACCCTCACATGGCACATAGACGCGTAAGTAACATAGTTGTTTTAAATTTTTCTCTGACTAGCTAATTAATGATAACATATTAACCGGCAATGCTAAATTAAATACAGGGCTTTCAAAAATTATGTTAGTGCTGAAGGGAGGCATAACGCGTCGAAGGGCACAACAATTTCTTGGAAAGAATATGAGGTAATTAATACGGATGGAAGTACTCATGATGAGTCTTTTAATTTAAGCTTAATTAGTTCTTTCGAGTTAATGTGGGTTTATGTCTTTGCATATGCAATTATCCCAGTGCCATCAACAGCCACAATCGTGGGAATGTGGCTTCTATGTCATGAGATTCATGTATGACCTGATCAGGAGAAACTTTGCCCAATTCCCTAAGGTAACCATTTTTCCTGACTCAAAGTCGAACATTAATTGGATGTGACATACGTTCCTAACTTCGTACACGCATATATGCAGAGCGCCATGTTGAAAGAGCAATATGAGTTGCCTCAATTGAAGGAACTGCAAACAATTTGGGCCCAATATGTCATGGAAGAAGTGGCTATCAACGATCGATTGTAACTGACTTGTGTAATATATATTGAATATGTTGATTGCTGTATTTGTGAATAAACTCAATATGTGAATAGATTCATTGATGTATTTGTGAATAAACTCGATCAATATGTCAATAAATTCAATCTGTCCAATGCATGTGTATATTACTGTATTAGTATATTTGTGAACAAATTCAATATGTGAATATTTGTGTATTTGTAAATATTGGTGTATTTGTGAATGATCCAATGTATCTCTATATTGCTATATGTATATGTGAAAGATTCCAGTACTAACCATGTCGAGTACATAACCGATAGGAAAAACTACACAGTACTATCGGTTATATACTACAACCGATAGAATAAATATTACAGTACTATCGGTTCATATACTACAACCGATAGAATAAAGTTTCCAGTACTTACTGTGTCTACACAATACTATCGGTTTAGATCCCAGCCGATAGAGAAAACCTACACATACTATCGGTTTAGATCCGAGCCGATAGAAAAAACCTACATAATACTATCGGTTTAGATCCGAGCCGATAGAAGAAATAGTCGTTAGCGATTAGTGAACGTTGGGAATGTAGATGTTTTACTAACGATTTTCAACCGATAGAAGTGTGCTACGTTTCTACTATCGTTCCGATCACTATCGGTAAGAGAACCGATAGTAGAGTGGATTTTTAACCCATAGTGAAAAGTATTTCTGTAGTAGTGTCTTTCTCTCCCTTCTTCTCCTTTTCTTGCTCGGCAAATTTAATAAACCCATTCACACCCTCCAAATACTCAACAGTAGTAGGTTTTATTCCATACATCCAATATTCTCGGTCCATCTACAATTATTTCACAAAATTGACAAATTGAAATAAATAATTAATGACTCAGGGCATGCATGCATGAAACATCATCAATTAGCCAGGCCATATGTGTGTACAGCTTCTTAATTACATTAAATGGATATGTATGAAACCCTAATTAACTTGATGCATTAATTGGAAGAGCCAGCTAGCTAGCTGGTTAACTTCAGCCATAAATCATTCCTAGCTTAACCTCAGCAAGCTATAGCTAGCTAGCCAACCTAGCCTTCTAGCTAGTTTGGAGCTACATGTATCTAGTTTAATGAATTGCAAGTAGAGAGAGGGAGAGTGTGAAAGAGTGATCGAGAGAGAGAGAGGTGATGAGAAGATGACAATACCGAGGGGAATCGAATTATCAACCTCTCAGCTAGCTTCTCCAGATCAATCTAGCTTGGAGCGTGGATGCACGTACGGTAGAAATGAATCAAGGATGCAGAGCAGGGGTCGAGATAAGTTGTGCAATTTTACTATCGATTCAAAACCACAACCGATAGTAAACTAAGGTCCCCACTGTCATAACCATTAGTTTATATGACATCATTTCACTATCGGTTTGTTTTATATATCTGATAGTAAAATTTACTCTATTATATCGGTTGGTACAGTAGTAACCGATAGTAAAAATTCCATAATTTCACTATCAGTTACCAAAGACAAACCGATAGTAAAATTTACTCTATTATATCGGTTGGTACAGTATGAACCGATAGTATAAAGTCCATAATTTCACTATCAGTTACGAAAGACAAACCAATAGTACTATTTCATCTATTATATCGGTTGGTATAGTAATCACCGATAGTAAAAAATATTTGCATTTCACTAACGGTGTACCAGAATATAACCAATAGTAAAAAGCCTCTTCTCCACTACTGTCGTCCTATTCTATCGGATTTTTCCCAGATTGCTTATAACCGTTAGAAGATATGGGTTAGTGGATTGCATTTCTATAGTAGTGAGACTTCTGGGTGATTCCTTGAGCCACGAGATCGAGAGGGAGAGATTCTCATTTGATTCAGAGGGACTTCTTTCTGACATAGGGGACATTGTTCATCTTGATCCATTAGACACCACCCCCTTGGAGGTCCCTACTACCTTATCATTCACGCCATCTACTATTCAGGTAGATTTGAAACCCTTCTTGTATCATTCTGAACTATTTAATTCTGATGAGACTAGTCATATCTCTTTGAGTTGTCATTCACCCTGCATCGACATATACCATCCTTATGACATGTATTATCGATTAGTCGACGGGAAAGGATTTTCGTCAGCTGACCTTATGGAGGGCCTCGTCCCTATCATACGTATGTGCTTGTTCTTTCTTGATCTTATTTGCAGGTTAGCACGTGTAGCTTCTAGACCGCGAGCAGAGTTGCTCCGAGTCGACATTCCCTGGGATTCTAGTGGATTCCCAAGCATGCTGATTCTGCTCGAAGGGTGGATGTGGAGCTTCTACCACGTCCCTCACTAGCCCTTCCTACACCTGCACTTCAATTTCATATCCTTTGAGGATCAAGCTTCCGACCTAAAAGAAGGGCTTCTCGGGAGGCAACCCGAGCCATTCTTATCTTTCTGACTCTTTTCTTTATTTCTTTTCATTTTATTTTGTAAATTGTAGTTAGTTTTTTCTTTCTTTTTCTCTTTTCAAGACCTACTATCATCCGTACATGTGCATGAGATCTTCGGAATGGCTCGTCGTCACGATAGTCTTCATCATATACCCGGTGAGCTGTCTCGGACCTCATGTTACCCAATTGTGCAAAAACTTATTTTCTCGCATCCACCCAACCTGTTTTGCATTCATGTATGCATCGAGAGTATGCATGTTTTAAGCATGGGGGGAGTGCATTCAAATCTGAAATTTGGGTTAAATTTTTCAAAAATTCGGATGATTTTACACTAAAATCAGGCAATTGTGCATGTATGAGCTTCAATTCTCTATATTTGTCTAAATGTTGTGATTTATGACTATTTGTGCATGCTTGTACTTGTGTATGTGATTGTTGATTATCTAGCCGTGTGGGCTTATGTATTGTATGTCTGTGATATATCTCTTGTATTGAACTGTTTGTCTGACATGCTAATTACAAGAGAGGTCATGCTGAAATTTTCTTGAATTTTGTTTAAATTGCTCACATTAGTCATATTGTGAATCTTGTGCAAATTTGAGTGTAAATTTTGTCATCCTTGTTACCATGTCTATCTTGTATATGTGATTTTAAAAATGTTAGTTTAGATCATTTAGTCGCGTGATTTATGTACATAGCCTCCTGGATATCACTTCTAGTTACTTAAACCATGTTTTTACAAATTTTTGCAAAATAAGGTTGCAAATGCTGCTCTCTACCTAGTAGGCAACTTCCATTTCTACGCTTAATAAAAACTCTTTTACTCTCCGCTCCTCTAAGCTAGTTGATGTTTGACTTGTTTTTGCATTATTAAAATGTTAGCTTGTTCATTAATCATCAAATTGAGCTCATGAGCGTGTTGATCACTCTATGGAACACATCGCCTAGTGCGATGGACCTAGGGTAGAGTACGAAGAGATCCGCAACTAATAAGTCGAACGGGAAGGAGCTAGCTTAAGCACCAAATTTCAAAAAAATTTCAATAAGGTTAGAAACTGATTAGTTTGATGTCTAGCGAGGCTGAAACATGTAATCATTGCAATTATCTGACTTTTAAATTGCTCTTTTGATATTCATATACATGTATATGCATTGGTGATTCATTTGCATATTTTTCACTCACTTTTGCCATATTCAAATATGGTTGCTCGTGCGTGATTTGTACATAATTCATAATCATTTGTGACCTTACTTTGAGTTTTCTTGTGCTTGCGGAATAAATAGTTATAATACATTAGATTGCCGCATTCATACATTACTTGCTGTCCTTCTTTATTCACAGATTTTATTTTCTTGAGGACAAGCAAAATTTCAAGCTTAGGGGGATGATAATTCTCATATTTGTGCATATTTTCTGGATATTTTCCCCTCATTCATGCTCATTTTAGCCATAAAGATCATCAAATACTCCTATATATTTGTATTGGCTGTCGTTCGACCCCGACTATGCATTTTGTTTATTTTAATCGCAAGTCGACGTAATTCGGTAATTTATGGCTAAATGGATGAGCTCCATCAACTGAATCTAGTGAAGGGATGATTCCATACAGAAGTACGCGTCATTATGGACGCGTAGGAGTTGACTGCGGCAAACTCGGAGTCTCTGAGAGTCTAGAGCATCTAAATCTAACATCCAAGGGCCTATTGCAATACCCTAAAAACTCCTTCCCCATTTCTACCTCCCCATTTTCTTCTTCTTCTCCCCCTCCGGTGAACCGCCGGTCTTCTCCCCCTTCATCCTCTCTTACCACATTTCGTCTCCTCCTCTCCTGTTCGTCCTCACCACCGGTGAGCTCCCCTTTTTCTTTCCCTCCACCTTCCTCTCTGTTTCCTCTCCTCCCTCTTTTATTCTTCTTCTCTTTTCCTCCTCCTTCCTCCTTCCTCTTTCTTTTTCCTCTCCTCTCTCCTTCTTCTCTGTTTCTTCCCTCTCTCTACTTCTCCACCTTCCACCTATGCCGCTGCTCGCCATCACCACTACGCTGTCTCGCTCCACTCATCACGCCGCCGCCTCTGTTCCTCTATTCACCTACGCCCCGCACTGTGTACCCGGATGCGCCCGATCTCCAACGTGCACCGCTGCCACTGAGCCGCCCGCTGATCTCGCTCTGCCTCCACACCACCGCCCGATCCCGCGCGCCCGCCACATCCCGAGCTGCCGCCGGTCCATAGCTACCGCGCGCGCCGCCGCCCCACTCGCCGATCCACGTCTCCCTCGTCGGATCCGCCACCTCATGTCACCATCCACACCGCCGCCATGACCCTGCCAAGGTGCCGCAACCACGTCGCCGTGAAGCTCCACGATGGTGACGACGACCTCGACAGCTGCTTCCTCAACCTCGACCACTCCAGGGCTTCTCCGAATTTGACCGCAGCAACCTCCTCGACAGCTTCGACCCACTCTATTGCATCGACCACGGCCTGGGCTGTAGCTTCATCGGCTTCTGCTCTGCCTTTTCTCCCGCAACACATTGAGTTCATTTCTTCTCTCTCTGTTCCTCAATTCAATCTATAATTCATGTAATGTATGAGATGGATGTGTGTATGTCAATCTTGAATTGGAACTTGATTAATTAATTGCACATTTCTAAGTTCGTTTGATATATCTGAATTGAACTGAATCTGTCTCTGTTATTTGAGTCTGGCATCTTGTATTGTCTTCGGCAGCTAGTGACTGTTTGAGTTGTGATCTGTAACCTCTAAATCAATCATGCACTAATTGAAGTTCAATTCATAAATGTTGATTTCCAGTCTATTGGTTCAGCATTGGATGTGGCAATTTCTACCTGTGAATGAACTGAGTTTTTCTACCACTTGATGTTGAGATCCTAGTGCTTGAATTGCTTAATCTTGCATTTAGTTGTTGCACATCTAGAATAGTGCATCCCAAATTGCGTATATTGCTTCCAGTTTGACTTATATTTGGGTTCATGTTAATTGTGATAGACTAGCTTCTTCTAAGGTTGAATTGACCCCTTGTTCATCTTTTGAGAAGAACTAAAATAGAATCAATGTGGTCTGCTTGATTTGTTGTTGTTTCATGGTTGAGAGGAAACGGGGAATGGTCTATGGTATTTCTTTATGCATACATTCGTTGATACCATTGATGGACGTATTCGTCTTAGTCGTTTTCATCTCCCTGCAATGAGACTACTAACCGATTACGACTCTATGGCTTGTACTCATGAACACGTGTATGGATTTAGCACGGATCGCTTGTCGAGATGACCACCTCTTTCTTTCTCTCTTTTTCTTCTGACATTTTCTCTCTTTCTCTCATCCGTTTTGGTTTCATTATCCATCGATTTAGTCTAGTTTTACACACTTCGCTTCTCTAGTCCCTATGGAAAGAATGACTGAATACTTGCCTACTGCAGCGTCCTTGTTCTCTTGCGAGACAGTCTAGGCCGGTAACAGCACTTGAAAGTAATGTCGCAGCTTTCGGGAAGCCATTAAGAGAGCATAAAGTTGTTTTTTGACCTCTGGATAACACTCCTTTGGTCCATTGAGCACTTCACTAACATAATAGATCGGTCGTTGCACGCCATCCCGTTCTATGACCAGTATTACACTGACCGCGCATGGAGTTGCAGCTAAGTAAATGAGTAATGGTTCCCCCACGTTCGGGGAGACCAACACTGGAGCACTAGATAAGTATGTTTTGACTTCCTGGAAGACTTTTTCAGCTTCATCTGACCATTGGAAACCATTGTTCTTATGTAGTACCTTAAAGAAAGGAAAACCACGTTTGCCTAACCGCGATAGAAATGGCTTAAGGTCGCCATCAACCAATTAGGCTTTGGAAATCCTTTGTTGAGGTAGGAGATTGTATTTGCTATATGGCCCATATTTTATTTGGATTAACTTCGATGCCTTGGGAACAAACAAGAAAATCCAAAAGTTTACCAGAAGAGACTCCAAAAGAGCACTTTTCGTGATTCAATTTGATTCCATGTTTATTCAAATTACAGAAAGTCTCAGTGAGATCATTTACATGATTAAAGGTTTGTAAGCTTTTTACAACTGTACGTAAGCTTCTAAATTATGCCCGAATTGAGATAGAAAGGTCTTCTGCATCAAGCGTTGGTACATGGAACTAGCGTTCTTGAACCCAAATGGCATTCTGACGTAGTAGTAGGTGCCAAAGCGTGTGATGAAGGTAGTTTTCTCCTCATTTACTTTTGTCATGCTAATTTATGGTAGCCTGAGTAAGGATCCAGGAAGCTCATCAGTTCGCAACCCGCTGTGGAATCAACCAACTGATCGATGCGAGGAAGAGAAAAGTCATCCTTTGGGCAGGCATTGTTGAGACTGGTGCAATTGACGCACATGCGCCACTTACCATTGGACTTGAGGACCATGACTGGGTCTGTGAGGCATTCGGGATGGTTAACCTCGCGGATGAAACCAACGTCTTGGAGTTTGGATAACTCCGCACGGACGGCTTCTTGTCTATCAGGAGCAAAGCGTCGAAGCTTTTGCTTATTAGTCGCTGTCTGGGCCAAATTGCTAGCCTGTGCTCGATCACTTCCCTTGGGACTCCGGGCATGTCGGATAGTTTTCACACACACACATCTGCGTTAGCTCAGAGGAAAGTAATGAGAGCGAGTTCCTATTTAGCATCCAGTGATGATCCGATCTGAACAGTCTTGGTCGGGTCATCCGGGAACAAAGGAACTTACTTTAGTTTTTCGTCTGGTCACGGAGTTGCGATAACCGCATCAGATTTTTGGTCATCAGCTTGACATCCCGCAGGGGTAATTGATTGACCAACTCCAAAGAAATGCGATCACAAGTTAGAGCTGTATGTTAACTGCCTTTAACTATGATTACGCCTTTTGGGCCTAGTAGTTTGATGCACTGGTAGGCATAATGTGTTGCCGCTATGAATTTGGCAAGTGATGGCCTGCCGAAGATGGCATTGTAAGACGAATCAAAATCAATCACGTCAAAAGTAATTAATTCTGTTCTAAAGTTCTCTGGTTCGCTGAGTGTTACGGGTAACACTATTTGCTCGATGGGCATCATCGTCGATCCAGGTATTATGCCAAAAAACTGGGGTGCCACTGGTTTAATCTTCGAACAAGGTATTTTCATCTCGTCAAGAGCTTTGGCAAACAACATGTCGAGTGAGCTGCCACCGTCGACCAGTATGCGTGTAACACCCCAGATTTTGCTACCTCTTAGCATGCCAGTTAGCATATCTTCATTGAATTCTCGAATGTATCGACCCCATTTTTTGATCTCTTATCTCAAAATTATGACCCAAGGTATGCCACTACCTTAGTTCAAAAAGTTGGCTGTTAAGCTCCACTGTTTAAGCCATTTTTGCATTTTAGTCCAAAAGTATTTCAGATTGATCCTTTTCAGATTCTCCCAGAAGCCTGAAAAGGCTAAAAGCCACAAATCAGCCCCAAACCTTGATTTGACTCAGGGAATATCTCCCAATTGCTATTCTGAACAAAATCCTCTTCAGAGAAAATCCCAAAATCTCATCCCAGAGCCCAGATTTCGCCTTGACAAAATTCAGGCCCTATTTACCCTAATTACCCTAATCTTTCTGTTTTCATTTTTCTTAAAACATGATCAAAGGCACTGGATGATGTCTTTTATCCTTGCAAATCTGCTTATTGAATTTAGTGAGTCCAATTGGCAAAGTCAGTTTCAGCCGAAACTAAATTTATTGCCAGATTCACAATTTATTCCTAGAATCAAGTTTCAGAAATTGCAGATTGGCCCAAAACTTCTTTTTCCAACCCCTCCTTTCAACCAGGCCGCTGCTGTTTTGACCAGGCCCCAGTAGCCGTTCGACCAGCGCCGTTCGCCACAGCCTTCGCCGCCGGCCAGCAGTCGTCTCCACCTGTGATCGTGTCTGACGTGTCCACGCGTGGTGCTCACGTCGCGCCAAAACCATCCACTGTGGCAACGACCGACGACCACCTACAGTGCCGTCTCGTTCTGTGCGCGCGCGTGCCTACAGCTGTCAGAAGCTTTTCGCCACATCGCCACCATGCCGAAGCCAGCCATCCCTTCGCCCTACTCCAGTCAGGATTTGGCGAGATTCTCTTATCTGGCAGAGCCGCTGCCACATCCCAACGCCGTCTCGATCCCGCCACCGTCGCCAGTCATGCCTTGTCCTTCTAGATTTGCTTCAAGTCTCGAAGCCCCAGCCCGCTGCCTATATAAACCCTCCCCCTCGCCCAGAGCTTCTTCACACCTCCAGCAGCCACTAAGTTCCAGCCCCTCTCGTGTTTCTTCTTCATCTCCGGTGAGGCAACAGAGAGCAGCACGGTGCCAGCCCGTTCTACTGCACCAGACGCCGGTGATCATCGAAACTCTCTAAAACCCTGTTTCAGCAATGCTGATCAAATTAGCCTGAAATAGCTCACCATTTTGTAGAAGCTTATGACCAGTAAAGCCTACCTAGCAAGCTTGTGCATTAGATTTTGAATTCGAGCTATCTGTGGAACTTCCCTGTTTTCGCGCGCCACCGGCGACCGACTCACATCGCCAGGCCACACCGCCGATTCCCCGACCAAATCAACCTTACCAGAAGCTTTCCCTCATCAACTTGCTGCTCTCACAGTGAGGAATCAACCTCCAAAGCCTTGTAACGATTTTACCCAAATCCCGCGTCTTCGTCTCCGACGTAGTTCACCGTAATTCGTCTTCGACTGGCGCCGTCGGTGCCACCTTGCCCAGCACCTTCTTCTCGACCTCCTGATCACATCATTCTTCTAGCCCGACCTCTGGATCTGCACAGATTGCAAGTTATAGCCTTGTCAAGTTTGGTCCAGAACCTGTATCTGTGCCATGTCACCACCGCAGTTCAACACCGCCATTCGCCGCTGTCCAACCACCCCAGCACTTGAAACCACCACCACTAGATCCCTGTCATCTTCGCCTACCTCCCAGACATGGTTGATGAAGGGATTGAAGTCTTGAATCGATTTCCCAGCTGTGCCCTAGCTTTTGGCAATGTCAGTCCTGTGCCAGCCCTTGTCAGCCACTGACATTGGCCGTGTTTAGCCAATTCTAGTTGAGTAAATGAAATTCATTTTTGTCCACTAGATTCTTGGAGCCATGTTCTACAATTTACTCTACTGCCACATCTTCAGAAAACTCACCTAAAGCCAACCTAAGGCCACGTCTAGCCGTCAACCGAATGTCGACCCTTCGACGTTCGACCCTTTTTAAACCCATCTCTTCGAGCAGCACTCAAGTATCTTTGTCCAGATTATTTTCCATGCATGCATGTTATATTTTACTTATTATTTCCGATAGAAACTATTTTCTGTACGCTTCTGTAGTGCGATATGTTGAATTGTCTAGTTGTGTGTGTGCGAGAATAGAGCAAAAAGTAGAAGAGTCAGCAGAAGACTTCGGAGAACCCTTAGAGCCGTCAGACCCCACACTGCAAGGGAAGTCTCTAACCTTGATAATGTCTCCCCCAGTATTTTGACTAAACTAGACTAATTTCTATTTTAATGTATATGCATGCTTTATGTTTAAGTTAAATGCTATGTTGAAGAAATATGAATAGATATGACCTAATTCCTTGGAAAGCCCCTCACATTCGTATATATCATGCACCCTTGTCACCCTAGGATATCATGCTTACGCTATGCTTATGCTCAAGATTATGTGTTAAGTGCTAAATGGTCACATGTGTGAAAGGTATTGTTCAAAACCCTTTTGTGAAAGAAAATGTGATTGGAATCGATAGTGAGGATGGTTTGATAGGTTGGTGCTGTGTGCACATTGGGAATGTGAAAGACTCCTCACTAAAAATTCATAAGGACAAGAACCTTATGTTGTACTTCTATGCGGCATGAAAAACGTACCAACCACTTGCCCGGTATGGGATGAGCGCATCACAGTAACTTTCTCGGTATTAGTTTTTCCCTACAATGGTTGTCGATCTAGTTTCTCGAGAGGAAACTGGTGGGCCACAAAGGGCCACGAGTGGTGTGAGCTAATGAGCGAATCAGGCGTATTGAAGGAAGACGCCCTATGCTAGGATTCTGAGTCGTGCGCGGTTGAATCCATAGGCTATGTGTCTTGTGGGACCATAGGCCAAGGCTAGAAAGAATTGGCTGTGGGGAGTACCCACAACGGTAATAAGGACTGGAATGTCTATTTACCGGGGAGGGAATTGTTAATGGTAGGATTGTAAACTGTCGTGTGATCTCGGCCTTATCGCATGCGTAAAAGTCGCATGGAGAGGTACCGACTTGAAAGCTGAGTGATTGGTGGATTAAAGTGGTACACCTTTGCAAAGTTATAAAAAGTATCGGATACTCTGAACTCCCAGGTCATGGAGTCTGTGCGCGGTGGATTCTATCCACGTCGATGCAGCACAAGTAGCTTTTGGGAAAGTTTTTCATAATATTGCTTAAAGTGGTGACTCATGGAAGACCGCCACGCATAACATCTTCTGAAAATCTAGTTTCGGATTTTAAAAGCCCCACTTTTTGAAAGCAAAATCTTTTCCTCAAAACTTAGATTGAAAAACTATTCTATCCTTACCTATGAACCGAAGAGCCCATCTTTTGGAAATTGACCCCATCTATATACCTGCATTCTTAATTGAGACTTGTTGAGAACTATATGGACAATGTGCTCACCCTTGCTTTTGCAAACAAAATTTAGAGGAAGGATTCACTGATCCCGAGTTCTACGGTCTTGAACCCAATATGGAAGAAGAAGAAACTACCGCCGAGGATCCAGCTTACTAGAGGGTCACTTACGAAGTGGAGTCCGATGTGGAGGAAGCCCATGCAATACCGCTGCAGTTGAAGATGAAGATCGTTGAAGCCCTTTTGCTTGCTGTTGTTGTTTCATTTTGTGCCGACCTTCGTGTTGAAGAAAACTCCTTGATTTTGTATCAACACTAATTTGCGTCATTTTGGCACTATGTTATTGTAATGTTGGTCCATGTGATCAGCAGTTGTTTTGACCTTGCAATGTATCATTCTGAGTGCAACCCACCTGAGCGGTTGCCACCGGATTCCTCAAATGAGGGTCCCACAGAAGTTGGTATCAGAGCAAAGGCTCGACTGTAGGTCGTGAATCTTAGATAGACCTTGGTGTCCCTAGAAGCTGAAAGATCGCTAGTTCTTTAACTAAGTCTGTTTTCAAAAACCTATTTCGTTTAAGAAAAACGTGTTGTTTTTCGATTATTTGAAAAATGTTTTTAACTTCGTTTTAACTCATAGGTGCCCTTTCGTTCTGTCTCCCAGATGGCTTCCGGCAGGAGATTCGTTCATGGTGACAAGCTTGGATTGTGGGCGCTACTCCTGTGGATAATGCTACAGTTCCTTGGTGTGCGAGACAGTCAGAGGCCAGTATATTGCATTTGGTGAGATGAGGTTGAGGGACGACCCTTCGGTTATCGTGCTTCAGTGATCGTCTATGAGATCCCCGAGCATGGGAGAGGTTCAATGAGACATCAGGCCCGGAGAGAAGAAGAACATGATGCCATCTTAGATGCTGCCCGTCGTGCCGCAGGTACCATCCGGCAATTATACAGTGACTACCTTTCAGATTCCCCTATCGCTTCGTGCCTTATCAGGTTCCCAGGTCAGAGCACCGAGTCGTTCTCCCATCTAGTGACCGAGAGGATGCCATTCTGACGAAGACCCAAGATGTTGTTCACGCCTTGGAGATCGAATACACCCGCCTGCTTTGTGAGTATGAGCGTGTTCATGACGACCGCCATTATCCTAAGGGCATGCTTGTGAAGACTCGTACAAGTCTCGAAGAGAAGGAGAAGCAAATTCAAGAGTTAGCCGAATCAAGTGGAGAGAAGGATCCCGATGCTTCAGAGTCCGTTGTCAAGAAAAGCCGTCCAAGACTAAGGATTATCGCTCGCAAGAGAGTGGGAAACTTGAAGGAGTACCTTAGTGGTTTCACACCTTCGTCACGCTACATTGTCATCAAAGGTCATGCACTCAAACTTCCCAACACCACATAAAAGAAGAAGACCCCCAACGGAAAAGGGAAGGATATTGTCAATATCGACAGCGACATGGATGACAATAAGGACTTGGATCTGGATCCGATGGGTGCAGATGATGACTAGGAGGAGGATCCCGAGGATGTAGAGCCTTGTGGTTCTTCTGATGCCGACAAGTGATCCCAGACTTCCTTTGGCTTGGCGTTTTGTGCCTAACCCAGCAGACGTTAGATCTTTCTTTTGGTTTAGTGGTTGTCCTCTTGTTTAAATACGACGGTTAATATGTGTGGAAGACCCCAAGAAGGAGAACTTGAAGGAAACCCCAGCAATGCAAGGGCCACGCCAAGAACAAGAGACCGTGCTAACCCAGACCGACCAGGATCATCATCAACTATGCCACAAGGAGGCAACATCAATACGTGCTAATATGGATGGAGCGAAACAGACAAGAGTTAGCAACTGTGCAAAATCAGATCTTAGGGCAGTTGATGCAACACTTAGCATCTGGACAGGCTGAAGGACCAGCAATTGGTGCGAAATTGACTGATTTCCAGAAAACATGTCCTCGAAATTTTTCAAGTACTGAGGACCCCATCGTGGCCGACGATTGGCTAAGGGATGTGGAAAGAAAGCTGAACACCGTTAGGTGCAGCGATGAGGAGAAACTTCTGTACATATCACATTAACTAGCTGGACCCGCCGCCGCCTGGTGGGAAAATTATCAGACTGTGCACTCCAACAGAGATTCAATCACATGGAATGAGTTCAAGGAAGAATTTCGCAAGTACCACGTCCTGAAAGGCATTGTTCAAGAGAAGCACCGAGAGTTCATGAATCTAAGACAAGGAAACAAGTCCGTCAAACAGTACCTGCACGAATTCATTCAACTGGCAAGGTACGCTCCCGAATATATTGCAACGGAGTAAAGAAAGATCGATAGATTTTGCAAAGGTATACAAAACTCCTTGCAATACCAGCTGTCATCCCATGAGTTTACATATTTTCATGTTCTGATTAATCGACTGCTCAAAATGGAAGAAAAGAGGGGAATGATCGAAGAAGACCAGAAGAGGAAGGCTTTGCCCAACTCTTATCAAGGAAATGCTAGTCGAGGAAGACCGATGCCCGCTTATCGGCCAGCCTTTAGACCGCCACAGAGACCCCAGAGGCCTGCGCCAGCTACAACACCATAGTGTACTAGATGTAAAGGAAGCCATTTCTTCAAGTATTGCCCCATGAAGAATGTAGAATGCTTTCATTGGGGAAGAAAGGGACATCGCAAGGACACTTGTCCATTGCAACACTTGCCGTTCATTGATCCCGAGTCCTACGGTCTTGAACCCAATATAGAAGAAGAAGAAACTAACACCGAGGATCCAGCTTACTAGAGGGTCACTTACCAAGTGGAGTCCGATGTGGAGGAAGCCCATGCAATACCGTTGCAGTTGAAGATGAAGACCGTTGAAGCCCTTTTGCTTGCTGTTGTTGTTTCATTTTGTGCCGACCTTCATGTCGAAGAAAACTCCTTGATTTTGTATCAACACTAATTTGCATCATTTTGGTGCTTTGTTATTGTAATGTTGGTCCATGTGATCAGCACTTGTGTTATTTACTTGCATTGTTATATAATGCATCTTGTTGTTGTGAGCTTGCAATGTATATTTCTGAGTGCAACCCACCTGGGCAGTTGCCACTGGATTCCTCAAATGAGGATCCCGCAATGCGCCCCACTTTAGTATTGCTAATGATGGGGATAATCACCAAAGGGAGTCAGCGAGGATTGGACATTCCTTTGGGACAATCTTCTGTGTTGAATGTCAGAGAGGTCTCTAACCAACGGGTGAATTGAGGCTCTCCTAAAGGAATTTCAACGCTATTCACTTCTCGGTGAATAGCATTAAATTGACGCTTAGAATAATAAGATGAAGAACCACCAAAAATGACATTAACATGATTGCTAGATACCTGGTATGGCATTACCTCATCTCTATCAACGTCTTTTGTGCCTCAAGATTGTCCGTGTTCTGGTATCGTAGGCATGGGTCCGGTTCCTTGATAGAAATCATCTAGGCTCTTTAACCAGGCGCGGCAATTCTTGAGGTCGTGTCCAAAAGCGTTGTGTAATGGACACCACTTTTTGTTTCCCTGCATGTTAATCTGCTTTTCTGGGCGATCGTGAGTGCGGCCTCTGGAAGGAAGCTTGGTAGATTTGAATGGAACATTTTTACCTTTCTCTTGTGGTTGCTTTTATAAGACTGCAACCTCACAGAACTGGCTTGCTCCATTTCTGTTGGTTTAGATCGTCTACCTACAGAGAACTCAGATTTCTTTGCGGTATCTTCCTTCTTTTCGGTTTTTAGGCCTGGTTGAGGAGGTAACTTACCCTTGTCCACCATTCTATTCCACTCTGCAGCCTCCGCTATGTCAGAATAGTGATCTGCCATGTCGAATAGGTCTGACACCGATTGAGGGGGATGGATACTTAGGTCCTTTGTGAACCATCGGTACCTGACACCATGCTTGAAAGCCCTGATAACCGAAGAATCAGAGATGTTAGGAATGGTATTCCTCACTCCTACAAATCTTTTGACGAACTGCCGAAGTGTTTCCGTTGAAGTCTGGCACAAGTGATGAAGATCATCCTCTTTGCCAGGCTTTTCATAGCAGTTTTGGAAGTTGTTGAGGATAGCATCACACAACATCTCCCAGTTGTAGATCGATCCTTCCAATTAGTTGAATAACCAAGTCCACAAAGGACCTTCTAGGACCGTGGGCAGGTAATTTACCAAGACCCGCTCATCTCCCCCGACCGCTTGGATGGTCATAACGTAGATTTGGAGAAATTCGGTTGGGTTTTGGGTCCCATCGAATCTCTCGATCATACCGGGTTTAAACTTATCAAGCCAGACTACATTCCACAGTCTGGGAGAAAAAGTTTTGCAACCCACGTACGTACTGCGTGGTCGTTGATCATCATGACTAACGTTGTGGTCGTGGAAATTCCCGACCTGAGGAGGCTCACGACATGGTCCCAAATGTGAGTGAACTGGTATGGGATTAAGGTCGCGAGAAGTACTTGTGCTTCTGCTTTTGTCGTGTCGGGACTGTATGGGGTTACGTCTCTGGTGCCCTTGGAGTGAACCGGCTTGTCCTCTGGTCATCGAACATGATGACGCCTCTGGAGTAAACCCAAGGGCAACTTTTGTGAGGACATCACTCCTTCAGATACACGCACCAACCATAATCCTCCGCTTGTTACACAAGGACCAACAACGCGCGGCTGAGCCCGATTGTTGCACTGCCAGGTGAATTCATTCCTAAGTTTATATATATATGGTTTTGAGAATGTTTTACTACCTAATGGTGATAATATTGTACTTAGGAACCATGGAGTGGACCAGCAAGGACGCAAGGACCAGCAAGGAGCCCAAGTCGAGTTGGAATCCAAGATGGATTCAAGCTGGAGTCCAGTTCGGCCATCCAGGAGCAGCCTGCCTTCAAACGACCATAACTCCCTCATACAAAGTCCGATTGGGATATTATTATATTCCACGGAGAAGCTCACGACGAGATCTTTCCAATGGATCTGACCCCACATCCAAATTCCTTTTAGATCGCCAGAAATTCACAAAACAAGTTTTTACTAGATTCTAATTCGGCCAAGTCGGTGCTGCGACACCTTGTGGCCCATGTATTCCCTA
This sequence comes from Pharus latifolius, assembly GCA_019359835.1. Classification (NCBI taxonomy): domain Eukaryota; kingdom Viridiplantae; phylum Streptophyta; class Magnoliopsida; order Poales; family Poaceae; genus Pharus; species Pharus latifolius. The sequence goes on from CM033326.1 coordinate 24,317,792, forward strand.
GTAGGGCATGAGAAACCCTAGCCACGCTGCCTCTTCATATACTCAGTAGTCGTCACTGTTTAGATTTGGATTTTTATTCGATTATTCTGCCATTGCAGTTTCGCCAAACTCGATTTGTGAAATCCCAACTCGTGAGCTTAATACAATTCACAATTCAGTTGCTTCTTCTTCGTTCTTGCTTGCGTTCTCGATTTGTAGCAGGAACAAGCCTTCGTGGTGAGGTCAATCCGTGCATGCGCGTGGTTGATAACCAAAGGAGCCGTGGTGTAGCAGTTGCAGGTTTTGGATCGGTTCTAGATCGAAAGCCGGATAGTCAATGTCGAGTTCTGTACCAATCGACTTACCATACCTGTCGGAAGATCGGGCACCATTTCCCATCAAACTTTGTCAAGATTATCTGCAAGCACTCTTGCGAATATAATCCTATCATCATTCACGAGACTGGAGGGCAGATTATGGAGTGCATATGCAATCCTCCAGATTCCTGTTAGGTGCCAGTGGAGTTTCTTGTGAGGTCACCTCTACCAGTGGTGAATAGTTCAGAGAGGGAATAGGCGTGTAATTACGCCCGTGACCTTTCAGAGAGGGTTGTCGAGACGTTCCAGGACTGGTCGCAAAATACAGTACCTTGGTGCATGGTCGCAGGTCGTAGAAGATCTTCTCCAACCTTGCGAACCTCGGCCTCTCATTGTTCGGGCTCTTGGTCCTCTTTTTATGGGGACGGCATATTCATCCATTGCATCTACGTGATCCTCGAGGTCGAACTCGTTCTCAGAATCATATAAGCAAGGGAATGGATCCATGAATACAATGAATCTTCATGAAAATGTCTTCAGGGCGCCACGGTGGGCGCCAGCTATCGACGATTGGAACTCTAGGTGCCTCTATGGATCTTATGCAAGAAAGTGAGTGAGAAGAGATGAGGCCAATCAGACAGATTCTCAAGATGTTCAAGGTATTAATGAATATTAAGGACACGGGGAGCAAGGTTTTTCCAGGTTCGGGCCCCCTTTAAGCTGGGTAATGGCCCTACGTCCTGTGAGATTGATTATGTGGAAAAAGGAGTTACACAGAGGTGGTTGTAAAGTGTAGCTAGCTAATCCTATCTTTGTTGTGCCTAGTTTTCTCTCTATCTTCAACTTCCCCCGATCCTTCCCTTGAAGGCCTTCTTATACTTGCCGAACAGGTTGCCAGTTGTTCTCCTAGAGGCATGCCCCACGATCTTCCCTAACTGCCTCGCGGTGATAGCTATGAGGTCGTGAGGTGTGGAAGTTGCCATAGATCAAGGGTACGTGGCCATTTGGTAGTCTTGACTCAGTCGTTGTGGAACCGCCTTACTTTCTTCGACGGTTACCTTGTTAGGGACTTACGATTATGTCAAAAATAACCATAAGGATCGTGATAGGGTAATGTTTAAGGAATGACCGCGTAATACTACGACCATGATGCTAAGGTTAGTTCTTGTATCTGCGAGAGAGGATGGTCGCAAGGACTATCTCTGCGACCACGTCGTCCTTGGATATAGCATAAAACACAAGTTTAAAGATAATGAATGCCTTGATTTTGCGTTAAATGAATATGGTTTTTGAGTTATGTCCAAAATGCCCTTGGATTACCCAACATTTCTTCTTCTGGCCCATCGCGACCATAGGGAGGGCCACAGCTATAGTCCTGTGCGACCGTGTGGCGCTATCGCGACCATGGAGGTCTAAAATAGCTAACAATCCTCATCACTGTTCCTAAGAATCATAAAGAAATTCACCTACCTGCTGAGAAAAAGATGCAATCTGATTGCGAATTTGAATAGTTTTTGTTGGAGAACGGGCTTGCTACTCTAGCGCAATTTCAAAAATTTTACCTGAAATCCCAAGAAGCTTGCAAGCAATAGATCATAGATCAAGAGATTTACCACGAGACGCGCAGATGCGACAATGCAGCAGCGGAAGAAGAGTTGATGTCGCAACCGGATCATGACCAGCAGTGCAGCAAAAAGAGCCGCACCTCTACGGAAGTACATGCGTCCTAGGAAGGTGCATCGCATGTTCGTGTGCTGGCACAAGCGCACGCGGATAGGGTTTTATAGGGCCTTGTAGATAAGTCCTACTCAAATGCAAATCCTAATCCTAATGCTAAAACCCATTACCAATAGGGGAGCCATTCCGGATCCCATCCGAATTAATACTCCAACCCGTTAAGTGTGTGACCCTGTAGGTTCGTGTATATTTGGACGCGATCGGAAACAACTTCCCGAATCACAAGTCATAAGTGGTCCCTAGCAAGACATTATGACTACCCGCATATACACGAAGATCAAATCCGATGAACCTATACAACTTATAATGGATTATCTCTTTGCCTCACGATACCAGATCAAACTCAAGGTGAGAAACATGTCATCCTTGAATAGCTCGGTCCTTTCTTGATCTTGTAATGGACTAACTTTTCTATAGTTGACTCTCAACTATATTCGGTGTAGCCATGCACTTTCTTAATCTAATTACATCAAGGGGCCTAGAGATATCTCTCTCAAGATATAAGAGGGGTAAATTCCATCTCAATCATTCACTTTCAACCACATGGTTCATAACATATATGTATGTCACCTTTATGACTACTCGGTTAAAAGTAGTGGTTGATGATACCAAGTATGCTACTACGCATGTATGAAACCGTGATGATCTCAGGTCTAAAGATAAACCTAAATAACTGTTTAGAAACAAATTGATGACACATAAAAAACTTAACAGTGTCTCAAGATGGGTCAATCGAACAAACATGTTCTCCAACATGTGTCCACAACATTGACTTGATATCTCATATCCATGGTCTGTGAAACTTGACTATCAATCAATGATCGTGCTGACTTATCTTGCATTATTATTACATGTAATGCAAAAAGTCAGGAATGTTTAGAATAGGTATCACTGATAGTGCCGACAATTCATATATCATAATCAAGAGTTTCACAAACAAGTCACATACTTGTTTGATCAAGAAAAGTGATACTTTATTCAAGGAATGCAATAATGCTTTATTTGTAACAATTCATAAACATATCATGATACAATCATCTCCATGATTGTCTCTAGGGCATATCTCCATCAGTTTTAGCAGGAGGGAAAAACTTACCAAGAAAAGCTCGTAAGAGTTTGTCCCAAGTAGTGATTGACACAAGAGGAAGAGTGTATTGCCATGCCCTTGCCTTCCCGCAAAGCGAGAAAGGAAAGAGTCTCAAACGAAGTGCACCCTGTGTTACTCCATGAATTTTGAAAGTATCACAATGCTCAAGAAACATGTGTAAATGAAATGATGGACCCTCAGCGGGAAGACCGCTGAATTGATTTCGTTGAACCAAATTCAAAAGCGCAGGTTTTATTTCAAAATTATTTGATTCAATCGGTAGTCTAAGAATACCTGATTGCAACTCCATGCTGAGTGGGATTGCATAATCCTTAAGTCTCTTTTGGTTCTCCATTGTTGGTTGTTCTTTGATGTCTTCAAAAGTTTGTGAGTTTTCCTCCGATCGTACCTGTCTTGCTTCATACCGAAGTTTGCACACGATTTTGACAGGTTTGTCCGAGCTATCCAGCTTTGCACTACTTCCCTGAAAGGATAGTGGTGCAAGGAAAGGAAAAAAAAGAAAAATAGAAGCAACATTGAGAAGTGTGACTAACTTATATCAACAAAAATTAACCTAAAAAGATGAATTATCGTTGTTCCCTGGCAACGGTGCCAAAAACTTCATCGCAACGAAAATGGTCGTGATTGTGTAATAACCGCAAGTGAACGGTTTGAACGTTGAGCACTTGAGGGTTGAATTCCACAATGAACAAGCGTATTTGTCTCTCTAGCTTAATGGATCATTGAGTAAGCCTAAACGAGTTGTGGTTGTATTTTCTACAACTAAACTATCAATCTGGCATGAAAATCTAGGGCTTCGGGAATTCCATAACCATCCGGCATAATTCTATCAAAGGTTTGAGGATTATAAGTTAATTTCCATGCTTTTCCAAGACAAATTAAGTTTCCAGTTCGGGGCGCTGGGTCAACAGTCAGAGGATCGCTTCCACTGTCACGTTTGGCAAGACCCTCTCTCCTGTTCAGGATCCCGCGTCAAAGCACTAAGGACTCAAGAACTCCCCTAATTTGTTGTTAAGACTCAACTGTTATGTCTGTTGTCGAAACAAGGAATTAAGATTTGGAGGAAGAAAACATCAGAAAATTACTCAAAAACTAAAAATAAAGACTGAGGAAAAATCACGCCTTCTAGATTAGGTCATCCCTAACCCTTGAGGGGATCTACTCTCTAAAAGCCATAATAATGCAGAAATAACAATAGGAAATAAATAAAAACTTATTTGATTGCTTAAGAATTGAAGTTCCCGACCTTGCCGGCTTACAAAAGCAACAAAAATAGAGAAGAAGGCTCTTCTAAACTAAAACAAAACTTAAAAGTAGCTAAAAACTACTACTAATTCTAAAGAAAGCATGTCTAATTGAGCCAAAAGCTTCTCTATTTATATTACATAAGTCCTAGAATTAACCAATTGCAACTCGAGACTTGTTTAGGAAGGAAACTGACTGAGATTCGGACTTCGGAATGCCTTAAGCTGACTAACGGGTCTGGGCATGCGTCAAATGGACTAATGGGTCTGTGGAATGCCCTAAACTGACTAACGGGTTTGGGCACACATCAAATGGACTAACGGGTCTGTTGTGGATCCAGGATTCGGGTTTCGGGTTTTAGATTTCGGATTTGGATCCCTGTTTTTCATATTTTCAGCATTTTCTTTCTCCACTTTGTTTCCTATCGAAACGATGTCGAAATATCTCCAAATTTGAGACATTTGTTCCCTGAAACATGATGAACACACGCATGAAAGCGGATTTTAGAAATGTTACAAAAAATCACATAAAATGACATATCAAAGGAATTTTAAGCAACATTTTTGCACGTTTTCAATACTAAACCTAAGGTAAAATTCTACCATATTAAGACTTATCATTGACCCTAGAGAGTGCCACCACTGTGTCGACATTTGTTACACCTCCACTACCACGGCCCCGCCCAGCCATACGCTGTAACACCCTGGGTTTGGGGTGAAAATTTGTTTTCATAAAAAGTCATGCATGCATATGTCTCTCCAAGATCAGCCAAATCAGCCCAATCTCATTCTATCCTGAGCCTCAAAAATCTCAAAATCTTCTCTGTAAACCCAAAGCAAGATCTAACTATCCAAATTTGACCAACTATTTATCCTAAGATTAAAAGCCTTCAGAAGTCAAATCAAATTCGATCCAAACTTCCAGATTTATCAATCGCTTTCTATTTTCGAAAACAGAAATTTAATTTAATATCCTAATTACCCTAAATACCCTGAACTCCGATTTAATCAAATCTTAACCTAATCTAGACCAGATTATTCTTGGATTATGATCAAGGGTATGCCAATATCTTAATCTAAAAAGTTGGCAGCCAGATTCTATCATCTAGACCATTTTCACAAATCAGTCCAAGAAGTATCACTGATTAGTCCTCTTTCTGATTTTCCAGAAGCTTGAAAAGGCTAAATGTTGCAAATAAACTCCAAATCCTAATCTAATTCAGGGAACACCTCCCAAATGCTATTCAATACAAAATCTTCTTCTATGAGGATCTCAAAATCTTATCTTATCTCTTTGCTAAATCATCTGTTGAATAAAGTTTGCCAGATTAGTGAAATCAGATTCAGCCCTAACCATCTAATTCTCAGGAATTGCAAATCAGTCCAAAACCCAATTTCTATAATTGCATTTTGTTCCAGATTTCTTTTTCCAGGCCCTTTTCGACCACAGCCGCCGGCACAGCGTTTCGATCACAGCTTCGTCGTGCTTTTTCGCCGCATTTTCTCACGGTCGGCCAAGCTTCACCTTCGCCTATGCCCGTTCTCGGTTGTGCTTGCATGTGCGCACGTGTCCACGCCAAAATTGTTGTCGTGGCAACACCAGCAACTGCTCGCACGACCAGCAGCCACTGCGCTCCAACAGCAACAACTTTGTCAGTAACTTTGCACCACGTCGCCACGCCGTGCCAGCTTTGTTGCCTTCGCTTTGCACCGGCCAGCGCCAAGTCTCAACAAGCTGACCATTTGAGTAGTTGCAGAGCCATTGTCGCCGTCGCGTCGTCGTCGCCACTGGTTCTTATGCGCCTAGCCAGTCTCGTCCCCGGCGCAAATGTTGTTGTTGTTCCCTCCTCGCAAGTTCCGTCCTTTGCCTATTTAAAGACCCCTTCGCCCTGTGCAACCTTCACTTCACAAGAAATCAGCTAAGTCACACCTTTTCTTCATTTTATTCTTCTGCTCGGGTGAGCCGCCGAGGAGGAGCACGTCGCCAGAGCATTTCACTGCATCAAGTCCCAATTTGATTCAATCAGTAAGTTCCTCCTGCTCATCTCTTTGTGCTGTAGCCTTTGATTGAACTCCGGTGAACCCTATCGTCGGTGATCGCCGAAAATCCAGTTTGCCCTGTTCCAACAATTAAATCCACTCCAGTCCAAATTAGCTTCTCTTTCTGTGGAATAAAATGATCACCAGATTGTTCATAGCAAGCCTGTTCATCCAGAATTTGAATTGAAGCTGTGTCTTGTGTTCTTCGTTTCTTTGCGTGCCGCCATGAACGCCTCACGTCGCCGGCGAGCTCCACCCCATCTTCAACCAAACCAGCTGCACCAACTCGTTCCTTGTATCCTATAGATGGTGTAGCCAAGCCTATTTAACCTGCATTGCTCTAAATCATCTTCGCCTCGTTTGCCGTCATCTTCAACTCCGGTGTCTTCCCCGGCAAGCCCTAAAAACTAAACTGCAACCAAATTCTTTGCTCCAGCTCGATCAGCATCAACCTAGGAGCAAAAGCCCTCAATTAATTTCAGGTTTCGTCTTCTGTAGCTTGCTGTCACCATAGCTCATCTCAAGTCTTCAAAGCCAACGACTTCAACCTTGTCGTTCACCGTCGTCTCACCGCTGTTCTCCAATTCACTTCACCAGCAGCTTTGCCTTGACCTCGCCTACCTATTTGACATAGTTGGTGAAGCAGCGCATGCATAATTTGTCTAGACACGCTAAACCTAAGTCTTGGCAGTGCACTGGCATTCAAAATTCTTTGTGCAAGGGACTTAACTTCAAATTCCTTGAGCTTCTGAACTTTTCTGAAAAAACCTATTTGTCAAACATATGCCTTGCTTCATTGTGCACCCAATGCTTTGATTCAAACTTGTTTTGCCCATTCAAAATCTTCAAAACCACTCCTATGCCATTCTTGGCTATGTCAGGCTGCGAACCGAATGTCAATCCACTGACATTCGCTGTTTTTGAGCAAACCAGCCACGAACTCAATGTCAATATTGATGCCTTGAGACTTTAGTAACCTCCAGTACTGAATCTTAGCCCAGATTCCTTGAAACTCTAGAGTCTCTACTCAGTTCAGCTTGAAGTCTCAATCAACTTCAGCATCGTTCAGAGTTCAGTTATTCTTTTAAAGCATATTTGCATATAGATCATAAAACATTTTAATATAGTTAGTAATCATTGTGTGTTTGATTTGTTGCTGAGTAGATCCAGAAGCTGAGTTCGAGGACTTCACTGTCAACCCAACACCAACTGCTGAATTTTATGACATGGAAGGCAAGTCATATTCTTGAACATCTTGAACCTATATTTTATGAGTTGCTATAATATGACGTTGAATATAAGTAATATTGCATGTGAAAGAATGGTTGAGATATGAATTGGTAGTACTAGGTTGGATGCCTGTGAAATGTGAAATGATCAAGTAATGAGCCATGAACTATTATATATGTACTTATGTATATTCATGAAATAAAACCCCTAGCCGTGACCAGAGTTTGGTATGAAATGGTGGTGGCACTGGATGTGCGTGGCTGTGGATGGTCTGGTCACTGGCATATAAGGACAAGATCCTTGTGTTGTGCGTGTAGTGGCATGCAAAACGTACTACCCGCAAGCCTGGTATGGGACAAGCCTGAACAAGTATGTGGATCGCACATGAAACCCCTGCATGACATGGAAAGTTGTGCACCATTGGCACGGAGTGCAGCTCCAACACATATCACTAGATGTGATTGCACGCTGACCCAGTAATGGGAAGAGGCATTCGGAGTGGGGATATAGCCCGCCACACCTGTGGAAGGTCTTGTAATCCGACCACAAGGTCAGGGGTGAATTGTGAGTGAAACATAACAAAAGTTCTTGTTATCTCCACCTTGCCACTCACATTATGCAGTGAGGAAGGGTCTAATCATATTGATAGGATTGGCATGAAAGTGGAATATCTTGCAAGTAAATTGGCACCCCTCTACAGAGTTAAAAATGTATTCAAATACTCTGAGCTCCCGGGTTTATAGGAGTCTACTGCGGTGGATTAAATCCACGGGGTGTGGCACAAGTATGTTTTCTAAATAAAATTTTATAAGTCAAGATTACCCAAATGACATGTGTTGTCATGATAAGGGGTATTACCGTGGGCTGTCGTGTGTCGACGTGTCGCGGTAGTACTATAAATAGTGGAACATGAATGGCGATGCTATGCTATGAACAGTGCTGCCATGAGATGAGATATAAAGGAAAAGACTATTTTACAACCATCCACACTTCTTTACTAGCATAGATTCATATCATCACTACTATATATATATACATACTCTTATCTATGACTTGCAGAGTACGTAAGTACTCACCCTTGCAACCTATCATCCAATAGATGGAGTGTTCCATGATCAAGATGAAGGCGTAGAGAACTTCTTGGATCCAGAAGGAGGAGAGCCAGTTCGGCCAGAGCCCTGATATGTGTTGTTTTGCCGTCAACTTCTTGCTGTGGAGGATCACCTAACTTCTGCCGAGTAGTTGTTATTTTGCTAAACCATTTATGCCGCGAAGGCATTGTAATCTCCTTATGTTGTACTAAGGCCAGCAGGTCACACTGCTTAATTATTTTGTAAGTTACTTTGTTGTAATGTAAATATACTTTTGTGCTTGACTTATCCTAGGAAATCAATGGTATGAATGTATGGGACTAGCTGCAGTGAGCTGGGTCCCCATGGGAGTAGTTGTAGTCCCCAAGGCAAGGGCGCGACTGTCGCGCCCCGCCTTTATAGGGACTATGACTACTCCCGTGGGGACCCAGCTCGCTATGGCTGATCCCATACTTTTTGACTTCCCAGGATGAGTCAAACACAGGAGTATATTGCATCAGTTTAACTTACATTACATTGAGCAGTATGGCCAACTGGCCTCATTTCAACATAATAAATTGAAAAGCCATCATGGCATAAATAAGTTTAGTTGCAGAAGAACAACTACTCGTCAGAAGCTAAGTGAACTCCCACAACAAGAAGTTCAAAGCAGAGCAACACTTTTCAGGACTTGGGTGGAACTGACTCTCTTCCTTGTAAGATCCAACAAAGTTCTCCAGGCCTTCGTCTTGATCAAGGGACATTCCATCTCTTGGATAGTGAATTGCAAGGGTGAGCATTTACGTATTCAGCAAGTCATAGATAAGAGTATGTACATATAGTAGAAATGATATGAACCTATGCTATTAGGGAAGGAGGGAAGGTTGCAAAATACTTTTTCTCTTTCTAAACTTATGGCAATGTTCATCATGACATACCATTAATATCTTTTATAAACTCTTAGAAGTACTACCATAGCACGACAGAACATGTCTGCCCATGTTAGCACCTCATTTCATGACAACACATGTCAAGCACACATGAGCTAAGTCTAGCCAATTTTATTTAGAAAACAAACTTGTGTCACATCGATGTGGATAGGATCCACCATGCTCAGGCTCCTATAGACCCTGGAGCTTGGAGTATTCTAATAAGTTTTTAACTTTGCAAAGGTGTACCACTTTAATCCACCAATCACTCATCTTTCAAGTCGGGACCTCTCCATGCGACTTTTACGCATGTGACAAGGCCGAGATCACACAACAGTTTGTAATCCTAGCATTAACAATTCCCTGCCCGGTAAACAGACATTGTAGTCCCCATTACCGTTGTGGGTACTCCCCACAACCAATTCTACCTAGCCTTGGCCTATGGTCCCGCGAGACACATAGCCTGTGGATTCAGCCACGCACGACTTGAAATCCAGGCGTAGGGCACCTTCCTTCTCACACCTTTTCCTCTCATTATTTTTCTTATCTCACACCGCTCATTGCCCTCTGTGGCCCACCAGTTTCCTCTCGAGAAACCGGACCGACAACCATTGCAGGGAAAAGCTAATACCGGGAAAACTACTATGTTGCGCTCGTCCCATACCGGGTAAGTGGTTGGTACGTTTTTCATGCCGCATAGAAGTATAACACAAGGTTCTAGTCCTTACATGCCTACGACCAGTGCATTCCACAAACCCTGCGCTCGTCAGTGCCACCACCATTCCATACCAAACTCTGGCCACAGCAAGGGTTTTATTTCATGAATATACATATATACATATATATTAGTTATGGCTCACAGTTTGATCATTTTATAAAGAATCTCCTCATCTTTTGTCGGCATACAGCCTAGTACTGCCATATCACACTTTGCTTATTTCATCACATGCAATACTATTTATAGTCAAGGCAATATCTTAGCAATTCATAAAATATAGGTTCACATGTTCAAAAATATGACTTGCCTCCCGCGTCATAAGGTACAGCAGCCGATGTTCGGTTTGTCATGAAATCTTCGTACTCAGGCTCTTGCTCTAATCAAAGATCAAACAAGCAAACAAGAATCACAATCCATTTAAATACATTAATAATCTATATGCAACATGCAAAGGAGAAATACTCTCGGTGATCGATACTGGAACAGGTAACCTTGAAAGCTGGATTTGAGTTAATCTTGGAGATTTATGGAATCATGGTTGAGGACGAATGCTAGAGACTCTCGGGGTTTCAAGGCTGCAATATGGACATCAAGTCCGCGGCTGTTTTGCTCAAAAACGACGAGCGTCAAAAGGTCGATATTCAGTTTAGGGCTCTAACATAGCTTCAGAGAATGCTAGAGAGCTTATCTCAAGGTGTGGTAGTTGAATAAAATGTAGAACATAGCTCTACAAGTTCAGTGGACAAGGTGGTTTTTAGGTTGCATAACTAGAAGTGGTTAAACTGGCCCAATGCCACTGGCTGACAAGGGCTGGCATTGTCCCAAAATGGCATTGACATGTTTTAGGAGATTTCCAGTGGGAAAAATGGGATTTGATCAAAGCATTAGATGCAAAATGTAGTAAGGTAGCTATTTGACAAGGTGGTTTTCACAGGAAAGTCCAGAAACTCCAAAAGTTTTGCAAAGAGGCCCCTGGACACAGTGAACTAGGTGTCTTTGCACTGTCAAAACCTATGGCTTGAGTATTTGATTGATCTTCTTGAGCTTTGCTTTGCCATCTATGTCTAGGAGGTAGGCGAAGACAACAGGAATCCAATGGTGGTGGTTTCAGGAATTGTGTTGGCCGGACGATGATGAACGGCGACGAGAAACCACGATGGCGACACGGCAAGACACAGGTACTGGACAGATCTTGGCATAGGGATTACTTGTGATTTGGCACAGCATCGAAGGGCGATGCATTGGAGTAATATGCTTAGGAGGTTGAGGCTGATCTATTGGCGAGGTGGGTTGGACGATGGCGGTGAGATGACGGCGAACGGCGAGGTCGAACTCGTCGGTTACAGAAACAAAGGAGAGCTACGTTGATAACGAGCTAGGGTGAATGGATCAAGAAATTGGATGAGGGCTTTTACTCCTGGAGTGGTGCTAATCGTTCTCCAGCGAGGAATTGGGTTGCAATCAAGTACTGGAGCTCGCCAGCGTTGATGCCAGACTCGAAGAAGACGGTGAGGCAGGCGCATCTGCTACAAGGCAGTGCTGGTCAATTAAGCTTGGCTACACCATCTACGAAGTTCAAGGATCACGTTGATACGGTCAATTTGGTCAGAGGTGAAGTGGCATGGGCTGGCGACGTGAGCTGCTCACGGCGGCGCGCGAAAACAGGGAAAGGCTCCATTCCGAGCTCCAATTCAAGTTCCAGCTAAATAGGCTTGCTAAGAGCACTCTAATGATCAATTGGTTCTACTAAAAGGAGTACTGAAATCAGCTAGAAAGGGTTCAATTGCCGAAACAGGCAAATCCAAAATCTGGCGATCACCGGTGTTGAGGCTCACCGGAGTTCGATTACTTGGTACAGCATAAAGAGGTGAGGTAGAGACACTCACTGGTGAAGTTGATTTGGAGGTTGATGCAGCGGAGCTCCCTGTCGTCGTTCTCCCCCTCGGCGGCTTGTCGGAGAAGAAGACGAAGATGAGAAGAAACAAGACTTAGATGGTTCTGGTGGGTGTGAAGAAGTGGCTGGCTACTGGGATGCTTAAATAACAGAAGATGGTAGCTCTCGAGATTTGGAGCAATCGGGAGGATATCAAATTTACTGGCGACGGTGGCGACGTTCGAGATGGCGTGCCGCGGCCTCGATGGCTTTACAGCACGGTCGGCGCGTGCTCTGGCTGGTGCAGTGGTAAAGCGACTGGAGGCGCCGGCATGGAGGCAATGTGGCATAAAGTTTCTTACATAGCTGCCGGCGAGCGTGCGCGCGTGTGGGGGAATGATTCGGGCGATTCGGGCGATGCTGGTGCTGCTACAGCGCTGCCACGACGGCCAATCGGGTGCGCGCATGTGGTGACGAGGTTGCGGCGAAGCTGGCAACGGCGGAGCTCCACCAGTGGTAAAGTTCGCGGTGCAGTTGTGCTCCTGGTCGCGGCTGGGCCTGAGGTCCAAAATGGCACAGCTCCTGGTCGTGGCTACTCTGGTCGAAACAGCAACTGGATCTGGTCGAAAAGGCTCAGGGACTGAAATGCAAGGATTTTGGTTTTGAATTTGGACCTATTCATAATTTCTGAGAATTTGGTAGTTTGGGCTAATTTTGACTTCACAGATTTGAAGAAATTTATTCAACGAATGATTTGAGAGAAGATCTGATAAAATATGGGAACTTTTGATCAACTTTGAACTGAAGTGAAAATAGGGTAATTTAGGGTATCTCAAATCTAAGTTTTGTCGAGATCTGGAAATCTGAGACTTAGGGTGAGATTTTGATGTTCTGACAAAAGGAGATTTTGTATTGAATAGCATTTGGGAGGTATTCCCTGAATCAAATTGAGATTTGGACCTGATTTGTGGCTTTTAGCCTTTTCGGGCTCTGGGAAATCAGAAAAGGACTAATCTACGATACAATTTGGACTAACTTGTAAAAATGGCTTAAATGATGGAATCTGGTTGCCAACTTTTTGGATTAAGGTATTGGCACACCCATGATTACAATCCAAGAATAATCTTGTCTAGATTAGGTTAAATCTGAATTTTGAAACTCAGGGTATTTAAGGTAATTAAGATAATACAATAATTCCGTTTCGAAAACAGAAAGAGGTTGATAATTCTGGGAGTTAGAGATTGAATTTGATCTAGCTTCTGAAGGCTTTTATACTCAGGATAAATAGTAGGTCATATCTGGACAATCTTGAATTGGATCTTCAGGATAGATTTTGGGATTTTTAGGGCTTAGGATAGATTAGAATTGAACTGATCTTGCTACTTCTAAAGAGATACATGCATGCATGATTTTCATGAAAAGAAATTTTCACCCCCAAAACCAGGGTGTTACAGTGACATACGCTGTCGTAGTCGGCCGCTCATCGACTTGATACAGCCAGGCCCTCAGGTATGGCCATCGACGCTGTCGATGATTCGGACTCGCGGTCCCCTATCGATCTTATGCAGATTTGTGAGTTGTATGTGAGACCTTTCAAGGTATTCCTCAGGTAAGATAGGATAAACAATATTGTGAGGGACGCGAAGATTTATACAGGTTCAGGCCCTCGATGATGGGAGTAATAGCCCTCCGTCCTATTGTAATTCCACCATATAAGGTAAAAGTGTTTACAAGGAAAAGAGATTATCAGAGACAATGATCTCTTTTGTATTTTTGTCTCTCTAATCTATGCCTAAGTCTTCAAGTTCTGTTGACTCGTGCTTGTTGGTTGACTTAACCGCCCCTCAGATCGTGCATTGATCATCCTTTTATACTGAACAAAAGGGCGCCAACACGAAGCGGCCCTAGACGGTTGCTACCGTGCAGTTTGTATAACCACACCTCTTTCCTACGCAGGTTCAACATGTGCAATTAGCAGGTAACTACACATACTAACCTCCTGGTAGTTGTCTTCAAACTTGGGAGAAGTTATCTCTAGAACATGTTCGATAAAGACTAAAACACCCTAGAATTAGCCTGGTCGTAAGTAGTTAACAACCTCATGACGGCGCACTGTCTGTGGCCTTCTGACCGTGCATTGTCTACCGTCTCATGATCGCGCAAGAGCTGCGATGATAAACTAGCACTACGCCCATGGGCGACTATAGTGGCTATACATTGGCACATATCGAATCCGAACTTCGGCTTGGACTCGACATGTGTTAAGTTAACTAGCTCGGGTGATAATCCTCGTCAGCTAGCCCCCAAATTTGAAGGAATGAAGAGACTTTTTTGCTTCAAATTTAATTTTTGCATCGAATTATAAAACCCAATGCTTCAACTTCTTCAACCGGCACTGTTACGTTGGGTAGCGGTTTATTTCCTGAGAAAAACTCTTGAGTTTTTCTTGACAGTAATCATGAATTCATTGACTTTTGAAACCAGTAGTGTGCTTGGTTTTATAAATAGCAGACCCTCTCAGTCCTTAACGGTCACAATTTCTTGGTTAAGTTCTTTAGGAAATTACTTTCAAATCCTCCTGTCTCTTATCTCCCTCTATGCTTCCACCTCAATGGCAGACCAAAATCCCAATGAGATTATTTGTCGTGGTATTGCGAATACCCCGGCAGGTTTTGAGAGTGATCCTAGCGAAGATTACGCGGCGCGGGTTGACCGGACGACCGGTCCTCCCCCGCCGGACAAGCACATTACACACGGGTTTATACAGGTTCGGGTCCCGGTGGGGGCCCTAGTCCTGTCGACGCGCTCCCGACCGGAGTCGGCTGGGGTGGCTCTCTCCGGGGGAGAGGCTTCCGGAGCACGCCTGTGAGTTTAGCTATTCCAATAAAAGAACCGATCCTCTACAACAGGGGTACAAGGGCTATTTATAGCCCCAAAAAGCAGCAAAAAACCTAAACTACCCCGGAAGCCACCGTCGGATTGAAGGGCAGGACCGTCCTTCTCCCGGTCAAACGCCTTGGATGCTTGACAGGTGGTCGCTAGTTCCCGAGGTGCTCCTCGTGTGACCTGCACGTGATAAACAGTTCAATACTTTACCTTTAGGAGGGTGATGAGGCCCGGGACGGCGCCGGAGGCCATGTCCCGGGAGCCAAAAGGCGGCGCCCGGGGAGGCCCCGGAGGCCACGTCCCCGGGCAAATGGCGGCGCCCGGGAGGGCACCGGAGGCCACGTCCCGGGAGCCAAAAGGCGGCGTCCGGGGAGGCCCCGGAGGCCTCGTCCCCGGGCAAATGGCGGCGCCCGGGAGGGCACCGGAGGCCACGTCCCGGGAGCCAAAAGGCGGCGCCCGGGAGGACCCGGAGGCCACGTCCCGGGAGCCAAAAGGCGGCGCCCGGGAGGACCCGGAGGCCACGTCCCCGGGCAAATGGCGGCGCCCGGGAGGGCACCGGAGGCCACGTCCCGGGAGCCAAAAGGCGGCGCCCGGGGAGGCCCCGGAGGCCACGTCCCCGGGCAAATGGCGGCGCCCGGGAGGGCACCAGAGGCCACGTCCCGAGAGCCAAAAGGCGGCGCCCGGGGAGGCCCCGGAGGCCACGTCCCCGGGCAAATGGCGGCGCCCGGGAGGGCACCGGAGGCCACATCCCGGGAGCCAAAAGGCGGCGCCCGGGGGGGCCCCGGAGGCCACGTCCCCGGGTAATCGTGACACATCTTACCTGGACTTAGTCTCGCGGAGATTTCCCCCGACAGCAGCCCCCCATGCCCGCCGAGGACGATGCTCGAGTCCCCGGTGGGTATGGTTCAGGTCACCGGGAAGATCTCGGGGCCATGCTACCGGAGCCGCGACGCTTCGGTGTCCGTGCCCCACACTTAAAGCCGCGCCGTTTCGCCATAAATGCGCGCGCGGTTCGAACCGGCGCCTCGATTCACGCGCCCGTCCCTTCGTTTCCCGCGCATGGTTTGAACTTCTACGGTCCAGATTGATCCACGGGTGCCACGTGGCGTGCATCTAGACCACGGCCCGCCCCTATAAATAGGGCCCTGGGGGGGCCCGGAAGCCCATTCGAAATCCTCAGCCCCACGATCTTTGCTCTCTCGGTAGCCCTCTCCCGGTAGCTTTTTCCGGTAGCTTTTTCCGGTAGCAGGCGTCCAGGAGTTTCTAGTAGTAGCCTCCTGCAAAAGCCACCAAAAAGAAAACTAACCTCATGGCACCCAAGGGTCGAGCGAAGACCACGGAGGTGCCCCGGGAGGAAATCCCCTCGGATTTCCTCTGGGCGTCCGAGTTTACGGCCGAGGACGCCGAGTCCTTGGCCGAAAGGGGCATTGTTGCGGCCAGCGACATCCGAGTCCCGGTGAAGAAGGACGGAGCCCCCCGCCCCAGACCTGGGGAGATCGTGGCCTTCGAGGCCTTCATCGAGGCGGGGCTCCGGCTCCCGGTGCATCCCATGCTCCGGGAGTTTCTCAAGGAGTATGGGGTGGCTCTCAACCACCTCACCCCGAACGCGCTCATCCGGATGGGCCTCTTCATCTGGCTCTTCGAGACAGCGACCGGGCGGGAGCCCGACCTTCGCGCCTTCCGGTATTTCTACGAACCAGCGGCGCGGACCTCCCACCTGGCGAAGGGGGGCCCCAAGTCCCCCTTTGGCTCGGTGATGGTCCAAATGTTGCCGGCCCGGGTAATCGACTACCCGGCGGCGGCCTCCTGGGACCACTGGGGGGATTGGGTCCGGAGGTGGTTCTACCTCCGGGTCCGAGACGACGCAGTGGTGTACGCCCCGGAGGCCCCCACCTACAGCCGGTCGTCCGCACCGAAGCCGCTGGTGTGGACGGACGAGGAGTACGAGCTCCTCGGCAAGGTGAACCTCTCCAAGAAAACCCGCTCGATGCGGGACGCGGCTGAGGAGATGGCTCTCCTCCGGATCTCCCCCTTCACCGGCGGGAAGAGGGGGATCGGCATGGGCCCCGAGCAGCGGCCCCCGGTGAAGTCGATGACGCGACGTAAGCCCCGGGAACCCGCTGCATTACTCTTACAAAATTTTAATGAAATTGACTAACTCTTTACCTCTTGCAGTCCGGCCGTACCCGGCGGCGCGGGAGAAGGCGGAGAACCTCTTGGGGAGGTACTTCGCGGATGAACACGAGCGCGTCGTGCGCGCCGTGGGCGAGGGCCCCCCCAAGAACCTGGTAGCGGCGGCCTTCGGGCTAAAGCTGCCGGAGAGGAAGCCTCTCCCCACCCCCGGGTCGCACAAACGGGGGAAGGAGGCGGCCGGGGGCTCGGAGCCCAAGAAGGCCCGGGTTCAAAAGACCCCTGGCCCATCGACGGCGCCGGCGGTGACACCGGCGAAGCCCCGGGGCGAGACCCCCGGGGGTGAGCGTGTCCGGGCACCATCCTGGAAGGAGGCAACGCCTCCTCCCCCGAAGGGCCCCGTCGAGGCGCGGGGGAAAGAGGCGACCGCGGGCGGGGCGGCGTCCGACACGGCGAACTACGCCCCGTCGCCGCTCGCGGTGGAGCTCCTCCCGCCCCTTCCGGCCTCTTTGGAGCCGGAGAGGCTGGAGGTGAGATTCGCGGGGGCCTCGCCCCCGCGGGTCTGGCCGGTGGACCAGGGGGGGAGCCCCTTGGTGTACGAGGTTCCTCCGGAGGAGGGGGCCCCGAGGACCTTCCGGCCCGGGGCAGGGAAAGGCTTGATGGTTCCCCCCCGGGCGGAGGCTCCCGCCGAGAGCTCCTCGGCCACGTCTTCGGGGGGCACAACCTCGTCAACGAAGACGCCGGCCGCGTTACCGGACCTTGAAGTCCGGGGACCCCCCGCCGGCCGCACCGGCGGTTCTGGGCGGGAGACCCCCTTGCTCCCCGCGGGGGAGGTCGCCCGCTTCTCGGAGGGCCTGCACACCCGGAAGGTGTAGGCCTTCGTCGCGGGAGGGACGCTCCATGAGCGTTTCGAGGGGCTTCAGCCCCTCGGGGCCCAGGTAACCCGTCGATAACACCATCGCTTATCCCCTGCACTTTGAAATTTTTCTAACTTACGTGCTTTGTAGGTGGCAGCTGTTACCTGGGGCCTTGAGCAGCGGGTCGCCCGGCTGCTCATGGAGACGGAGGGCCGGGCCTCAGCCTCCGTAGGGCAGTGCGAGGAGGCCCTCCGGGAACGCGACGAGGCGCTCGCGGAATTGACCCGGGTCTGGGCCCAGGTTCACATTTCCGAGGCCATCAACGCCCGCCTCCGGGAGGAGGCCAAGGCGAGGGAGGAGACGCTTCGTGAACTCGAGAGCTCAATCGTCCGGGCGGTGGCGGACGCGGGCCGCTCCGTCCGGACGGCCCTCGAGGACCCTGGCGTAAGCCTCGGCTCCGGGAGCAGAGAGGTGCCGCCGGCGACTCTCGCGGAGGCTGTGCGTTTCCTTAACCCACAGGTCTCCGCCATCCCGGAGGCTGCCGATGTTCGGGCGCGGGGTCGGGCGATCCCCGTCGTCGCGGCCGTTGCGGGGCTCGTCGAGTTCCGGGGGGTCGGCGCCCGGGCAATCGGGGGCCGCATCCCCCGAATCTTCCCGGACTCCTTCGAGCCTTCGCGCCGGGAGGTCGAGCAGCTCGCCGGAGGGTTCTACGACCTGATCATCCGGGCGTGGTTCCCGGCTCCGGCGCCTCCGGCAGGAGATGCCCCAGCCCCGGCCTCGGAGCAAGCCCCCCGTGGGGAGGACGCCAATGAACATGTATGAGCCTCCCCCCGGGTCTTAGCTAGGGCCCTTTTTTGTTTTAGGACTTTTTGATTCCGGTAGCTTCTTAGAAGAAGCCCCGGGCACTTGTACAAAAAATTTTTAATGCAATGAAGTTAGAATTTTTCTAAGTCTTTGAATTGAACTTACTGTTAGCAGGGTTCCCGGGAGGTTGCTCCCGGGCGAAGGTCTGGGAGGGGCTCCCCGGGGGACGCCCAAGCGGCTTTAATTTTTCTAAGCTTTCTCTTCGGGAATCGCGGCGAGGATAGTGTCCGGGAGCCGATCCGGTTGAGGTGGCGTGCGGAGTGGCACCTGGACAACTTTGATAATCATCGTGCCGAATTGTCCCCTCCGCGACCGGGACTCCGGATGATCCCTCCCCTCCGGATACTTCCACCGGCGGGTTACGAGTTTTGGCTTGAAGATGTGCTCCGGGACGCTCGGCGCCGCGTACGGGCGTTGTACCGGGACTTGACCCGGGAGCTAGCGGAGAGCCTCCGGGAGTATTAGGCGTAGGAGCTTTAGGGCTTAGAGAATCCTCCGGGTTTCCGAAGCCCACCGGAGGGGGAAGATGTCCTCCGGGTTTGCTGATCAATAAAGCGCCGTGTTGTTGTTTCCTTTTACTGCGCCTCTTTTATTTTTTCTTCTTGGATGGTCTGGACGACTCATCTTAACAAGGATGAGCTAAGTTTCCTCGTGGGTGGTGCGGTCGACACCCGGGGGTTCCTTATCCCCCCCGCCCACAGCGGGCCGGAGGATGACTCCGCGCGCTGTGGGGGTAACAAGGCCCCCGGGATAGAAGTTACCTGTAGCATAGGAAATTTTCTAAGTTAGAAAATCTCATTGTTTTGAAGGAGAAGACCTTCCGGGAGATAATCATCCGGTCGCCGTGAGAACGGGGAGCCGGGAATAAGGCCTTGAGTGGGAGGAATATCCAAGAGAACCCGATGGGATTTCCAGAGGCGAGCTTCCTGGGAGACACTCGTCCGGTCGCCGTAAGAATGGGGAGCCGGGAATAGGGTCTTCGGGGAAGGAAATGCCCGAGAAATCCGACTTCTTCGAGAGACAATCGTCCGGTCGCCGTGAGAACGGGGAGGCGGGAATAGGGTCTCCGGGAGGCATTCATCCGGTCGCCGTGAGAACAGGGAGCCGGGAATAAGGTCGCTGGGGACCAATCGTCCGGTCGCCGTGAAAACGGGGAGCCGGGAATAACGTCGACTCCCGGAGGAGGAAGATAGATCCAATCAAGCCGCAAGGGGCTGATCTTCCGGTCGCAGCAAAAACGGGGAGCCGGGAATAACGTCGACTCCCGGAGGAGGAAATGCCCGAAGACGGGACTTGGGTGTTTGGGCAGGGGACTAGTCTCCCAAAGTGACTCGTTACCACGGCCACTGTGACCGGGTTGCCGCTTACACCCACAGTCCACGAGGGCTGATCGTAAGCCGCCCTACGGGAGTGCAGGCTCCGTTGTAGGGACTTGTTGGGGCTGGCCCACTTCCTCGCGGGGAGGGCATCCTCACAAGGAGGGCATCCTCGCGGGGAGGGCTTCCTCGCGGGGAGGGCATCGCTACTAAGGACGGTAATGAGAAAGACCTGCAATGAGACAGTTTGCAAAGCGAGACCTATGTATTGCTAATGAAACGAAGTACAGGGCCTCCCCCTGTGAAGCCGCGAAAGGGGAGGAAAATACAGCGTCCCTCCTCCCCCTCCGGCGTGAACGCCCCGGGGGAGGGGACATGCCCGTAAGGCTAAACATAGAACTTGCGAAGTAAACGCAAGTTCCACGTGTGTTTCAGCTCCTGCTCTTGGAGGTTGGAGAGCTTGTAGGCCCCCGAGCCCAGGACCGCGGAGATCCTGTAGGGGCCCTCCCACTTGGGGGAGAGCTTACCCTGGGCCTGGGGGTCCGTCACGCGCTTGAGGACAAGGTCCCCAAGGCGGAAAGCTCTCTCGCGCACGCGCTGATTATACGCGCGCGCCATCTCTTGCTCGTAGATGGCGTGGCGGAGGTGCGCTCGGTCGCGTTCCTCCTCCACGAGGTCGATCTCCAGGCGCTGATTGGCCTCGTTGGCCTGATATGCCGAGGGGGTGGCTCCCTCCAGGAGCTCCACCCGCAGCGACCGGAATCCAATCTCCGGGGGGAGGACTGCCTCCGCCCCGTAGACCAGGGAGAAGGGAGTACGTCCCGTTGCCCGGGACGGGGTCGTGCGCATGGAGTAGAGGATGCTAGGGAGCTCCTCTGCCCATGCACCCCGCTTAGAAGCGGTTTGCTCGAGTCTTCGGCGCAATCCCTGTAGGATCACGCCGTTGACCCTCTCGACAGCCCCATTGCTCCGGGGATGGGCTACAGAGGCGAAGTGGACGACGAGCCCCAGGCCTTCATAGAATTCCCGAAAATAGGCCGAGTCGAATTGTGTCCCATTGTCCACGGTGATTTCCCGGGGGACACCAAAATGACATACGACGTTTTTCCAGAAAAACCGCTGAACGGCCCGGGACGTGATGCTGGCCAAAGGCTCCGCCTCAACCCACTTTGTAAAATAGTCGACTGCGACTACCGCATACTTGTATCCTCCGGGCGCTGGGGGGAAGGGCCCTAGGAGGTCCAG
Source organism: Pharus latifolius (assembly GCA_019359835.1). NCBI lineage: Eukaryota > Viridiplantae > Streptophyta > Magnoliopsida > Poales > Poaceae > Pharus > Pharus latifolius. The sequence goes on from CM033326.1 coordinate 24,339,335, forward strand.
CCCCCAGCGCACAAAGGGCCAAGTGATGGGGATCGTCTGCAGCGCTATAGTGGGAAGGTTCGAGCCCTTGGCCATCTTCTGGCATGCCTCGCACGCGGAGACGAGGTCTCGCGCGTCGCGCATGACCGTGGGCCAGTAGAAGCCCTGCCGGAGGGCCTTGGCTGCGATGGCACGCGGGGCTAGGTGAGAACCGCAGCTCCCCGCGTGGATGTCTTCGAGAAGTTGAAGTCCCTCCGACCGGGGGAGGCAGCGCAGGAGGGCGGAAGCCCCCCGCTTGTAGAGCCTCCCCTCCAGGAGGAGATATGCTCGGGCTTTAGCCTGGAGACGTTTAGCCTCGGTCTCACTAGGAGGGTCCCCCTCCCCCCTGATGAAGGAGATGAGGGGGTCCATCCATGACGGAGTCCGGGCGATCTCGGCGACCTCCGGGACATGAGGCTCGTCGCCCGTGTCCGGGGAGGCCACTGAGGGCTTCGTGATGATCTCCAGGAAAGCCCCCTTGGGGAGCGATTCCCGGGCGCTGGCCGCCCGGGCCAAGGCGTCGGCCCGGTCATTGTCCCTACGTGGGATATGCCGGGCCTCGAGGCCGTCGAAATGCCTCTCCATCTTTCGCACTTCCTGCAAATAAAGACTTAAGTTTGCGTCATGGCACAGGTAAGACTTGTCCATTTGGCAAACTACGAGCTGAGAATCTCCCTTGACTAGGAGGCACCGGATCCCCAGGGAGCGCGCAAGGCGCATCCCGAGGAGCAAAGCCTCGTATTATGCGACGTTGTTGGTTGCGGGGAACTCGAGCCGCGCGGCGTACTCGAGTTCCTTCCCCTCGGGGCTCCGGAGGACTACTCCCGCGCCAGCCCCGGTGAGACACAGCGACCCATCGAACATAAGGGTCCAATGATCACTGCGTCGGGGCGGCACAGGGAGATCTTCGTCCCCGGACCCAGAGGCGGGAGTCCATTCTGCGACGAAGTCGGCGAGAACCTACGACTTGACGGCGGAGCGGCCGGTAAGGGACAGGGAGAAGGGGGCGAGCTCAGCCCCCCACTTCCCGATCCGGCCAGTGGCTTCTTTGTTCCGCAGTACCTCCCCAAGGGGGAGGGACGACGGGACGGTGATGGGGTGCCCCATGAAGTAATGCCGAAGCTTCCGGGACGCCATGAGCAGGGCGTAGCAGATTTTCTCCATTTCCGTGTACCGAGTTTTGGCCCCTTGGAGGGCCTCACTCACGTAGTACACGGGACGCTGCTGCCCCCCTTGCTCCTTCACCAAGACCACGCTGACGGCGACGGGGGTCACGGCGAGGTAGAGGAGCAAGGGCTCTTCCGGGGACGGACTCACGAGCATTGGGGGGCTCGTGAGGTACTTCTTGAGGTCGTCGAACGCCCCCTGGGCCTCGGGGGTCCAGAGGAACCCCTCGAGCCCTCGGAGGATCTTGAAGAACTGGAGGCCCCGCTCCCCCGACCGGGAGACAAAGCGGCTGAGTGCGGCTAGGCGGCCGGAGAGCCGTTGGACATCCTTGACGGAGCGCGGCGGGGGCATATCTAGGAATGCCCGGATCTTCTCGGGGTTTGCCTCGATGCCCCGCTGGGACACGAGGAAACCTAGGAGCTTCCCCCCGCGCACCCCGAAGGCGCACTTCTCCGGGTTCAGCTTGAGCTCGAATGCGCGGAGGTTCCGGAAGGTTTCAGCCAGGTCGTCGATGTGGGAGGCTGCGCGGCGACTCTTGACAACCGCGTCGTCTACGTAGACTTCAACGTTGCGGCCGACTTGCTCTTTGAAAACCAGTGTCATCAGGCGCTAGAAGGTCGCCCCCGCGTTCTTGAGCCCGAAGGGCATATGGACGTAACAGAAGGTTCCGAGGGGAGTAATAAAACTCGTCTTTTCCTCGTCCCCTTCCGCCATCCGGACTTGATGGTAGCCCGAGTAGGCGTCTAGGAAGCTCATGAGCTCGCACCACGCAGTGGAGTCGACGAGCTGATCAATCCGCTGGAGCGGGAAGTTGTCTTTGGGGCAGGCGCGGTTAAGGTCGGTGAAATCCACGCACATCCGCCACCTGCCGGTTGATTTCTTGACGAGGACGGGGTTCGCGAGCCACTCGGGGTGTAGGACCTCCCGAATGAACCCCGCCTCTCGGAGCCGGGTGATCTCCGCCTTGATTGCCTCTTGGCGCTCGAGGGAGAGTTTCCGCAGCTTCTGCTTGACCGGGGGGGTGACCGGGGGCTACTGCAAGCTTGTGCTCAATGACCCCCCGGGCGACGCCCCGCATGTCTGACGGCTTCCACACAAAAACATCGGAGTTTCCGCGCAGAAAAGCCGCAAGTTGCGCTGCGTGCTCCTGGGGGAGCTCCGCCCCGATCCGGACGGTTTTGTCTTTGTTGTCCAGGGACAGCAGGACCTTCCGGAGGCCCCCTTCCGGACGCGGCTTGAGGAGGGGCCTCCCGGGCGGTGGCGCAGTAGCATCTAGTTCCGGGGGAGGAGCCTCCCCCCCGGGCGTCTTTATGAGGTTGACGCTTCCGATCGTGGTAGCAGCGCGCTCGTATAGAGCACGGGCCATGTCTTGGTCTCCCCTGACATTGATCACACCGTGCGGCCCGGGGATCTTCATGCAGAGATAATTTTGATGGGTGGCAGCCCCCAGCCGGTTGATGGTCGTCCTCCCCATAATTGCGTTGTAGGAGGAGGGGAGGTCTACCACGTCGAAGCGGACCAGCTCAGTCCGGTAGTTCTCCGGGGTGCCGAAGGTCATTGGAAGATCTACCTTGCCCACGGGGTGGATCGCCTTCCCCGGGACAAAGCCTTGTAGGGGCCCGGCAGCGGGCTGCAGGAGCTTCTCATCCACCTGCATTTCTTTGAAGGCCTTCAGGAATAAGACATCGGCGGAGCTCCCGCCGTCCACCAGGATTCGGGCCAGATGGCAGTTGTAGATGGTCGCGGAGACAATGAGCGCGTCGTCGTGGGGGAAGCGAACCCCCCGCGCGTCTTCTGCCGTGAAGGTGAGGGGGACGTCCGACCACTTTGGTGGCGGGGACGTGCGAAGCACCCCCACAACCTTGACTTCGCGCGCGTACTCCTTACGCTGGCGCTTAGAGTCCCGCCCGGAGGCAGATCCTCCCACGTTGACTTTGATGCGCCGCTGCAAAGTTTGAAAGGGGAGAGCTTCTGAAGGCTCCCCCTCCTGCCTTTGCTGACCCCCCGTGGGAGCGGGAAGGGCTGGAACAGCTGGCCGAGGGAGAAAGGAGGCCGGAGTCCCCCCCCCCTGCTCACGCTGGTCGAGGAAGTCCGCAAAGTGCTGCAGCAGCTGGCTACAATCTCGGGTAGCGTGGGTATTGGACCTGTGGAGGCTGCACCACGGTCCTTCCCGCCTTCTCCCCGCGGGGCCTTCCCGGCCGCGCGAAGACTGTCCCCCCCCATGGCCCTTCGGTTTGGGGAAGGGGCGGTTGGTCCTCAGGGAGTCGCGCGAACCGCCTCCGCCCTCGAGGACAAAGGTGTCCCGAGGCCGTGGCTCGCTACGCCCCCCTTGCCTGGAGCGTTTGGGGGGATCCCTGGCCCCCCGGTCGGCGGGGGCGGGAGCCCCCTGGGTCTTCTTCCAGATATCATCTTCCTCCGCCCGAGCGTACTTTTCGAGCACGTTGAAGAGCTCGTCGGCGGAAGAGGGGCAGCTCCGGGAGAGCCTTCGGTGGAGCTCCCCCAGGAGGATGCCGCTTTTGCAGGCTTCGATGACCGTAGAGTCGGGGACGTGGGCAAAGCGCTTGAAGAAGCTTCTGATGGTCTCCCCAGTCCTCTGCCAGAGAGTGTACAGCTGCGAGGAGTCCAGGGGACGCACGTAGTTCCCCTGGAAGTTGGCACAGAACTCCCGCTTGAGCTGCGAGAAAGACTTGATGGAGCCGGCCTTCAGGTTGTAGAACCAGGAGCGGGCGATGCCGGAGAGGTAAAGGGGGAAGACGTTGCACTGTACTAACTCGTCCCCCCCGGCCGCGGAGATAGCAGTGGAGTAGACCTGCACAAACTCGTAAGGGTCTGCCTCGCCGTTATAATGTTCGATGTGTGGCGGGCGGTAGGGCCGCGGCCATCGGATGCTGCGAAGTCTTCGGCACAGGGGCTGGTTGGCCCCTTGCACTTCCCGGGGAGAGCTCCGGTCGCTATCTTCTTTCACGGGACCTTCGTTGTCTGAGTTTGGAAGCGGTCCGAGAGGTCCGCCAGAATGGCGGTGGCGACGCTTTTCCTCCGAACCGGGACTGAGTTCCCGGACGTCTGGGCTCTCCGCCGGAGAGGTTGGCTCTTCAGCGGGTCTCTTCCCCCGGCCCGTGCGAGAGCGAGGCTCCCCGCGCCCGCGGCCGGGGGGAAGTTCTTCCCCGCGCTCTGGTGAACGCATTCGCTCGACCTCCCCCGGGGCGAAACGGACCTGTCCCGCCGAGGGAGGGAGCTCGTGCGCTGTACCTTCCGGAGCCGATTGGGGCAAGCCCCCTGCGACGACCCCCGGGACCGGAAAGGGGGAAGCCCCTGTATCGTTCAGAACCGGGGAGGGGGCGCCCGCGGCGACGCCTGGAATCGAGGTGGAGGGGGCCCCAGTGGCCACGACCGGAACCGGGAAGGGGGCAGGCCCTGTGACACCCGGAACCAGCGAGGGGGGAGCCCCGGTGGCGGCGTCCGGAACCGGGGAGCCCATGCGAGGGGAAGTCCGCTGCGGCAAGGGGCTGCTCTGTCGACTGCCCCCGGTGCGGTAAACGCAACGCGGGGGGCGGGATTGGCTCCCGGCGCAGGGTAAACCCCCGGCAAGAAGTGGGCTCCCGGCCCCAGGATCAGGCCGGGGACAGGGTACCCCCCTGGTGCCACGAAGGGCCCTGGCATGAAATAACCTCCCGGCACCGGGACGGGCCCGGGTGCCGGGAAGGATCCGGGCGTGTATCCCGCAGGGGGAGGGAACCCCCCGGCAGGATCATACGGGGCGGACAACCCCCCCGAAGCCGGAGGGGCCGCCGGGTAACCCATAAACAGGGGCATGTTCCCCGGATATGGGTGTGACGCAAACGTGGGGGCCGGAGGCCGCGCCAACACGCTAAGGAGCTCGTCCATAGAGCGCTGGGCGCGGAGCTAGCCTTCCACGAGAACTTCGAGCAGGGCGTCCCGGGGAGCCGGGGGAGCCGTCGGGGGGACGCTTGTCCCGGCCGAGGTCCCCGTGGTCACCGGGAACGGCCTGGAGGTGGAAGCACCTAAGTTAAGAGGAAAGGAGGGAGGCGGTACCTGGGCCAGGTCGCCTCCGGAAGGGATCGCCGGGACAGCAGTGTCCCGGGCGGACGGTGCCGGGTCTCCGAGACCCGGATCACCGGGAAGGGTGCGAGCCCTTGTTCTTGGGGGAGCCATGGCGTCTTGTCACGGGTCCCCACGGACGGCACCAACTGTCGTGGTATTGCGAATACCCCGGCAGGTTTTGAGAGTGATCCTAGCGAAGATTACGCGGCGCGGGTTGACCGGATGACCGGTCCTCCCCCGCCGGACAAGCTCAAAGAATGACACACGGGTTTATACAGGTTCGGGTCCCGGTGGGGGCCCTAGTCCTGTCGACGTGCTCCCGACCAGAGTCGGCTGGGGAGGCTCTCTCCGGGGGAGAGGCTTCCGGAGCACGCCTGTGAGTTTAGCTATTCCAATAAAAGAACCGATCCTCTACAACAGAGGGGTACAAGGGCTATTTATAGCCCCAAAAAGCAGCAAAAAACCTAAACTACCCCGGAAGCCACCGTCGGATTGAAGGGCAGGACCGTCCTTCTCCCGGTCAAACGCCTTGGATGCTTGACAGGTGGTCGCTAGTTCCCGAGGTGCTCCTCGTGTGACCTGCACGTGATAAACAGTTCAATACTTTACCTTTAGGAGGGTGATGAGGCCCGGGACGGCGCCGGAGGCCATGTCCCGGGAGCCAAAAGGCGGCGCCCGGGGAGGCCCCGGAGGCCACGTCCCCGGGCAAATGGCGGCGCCCGGGAGGGCACCGGAGGCCACGTCCCGGGAGCCAAAAGGCGGCGCCCGGGGAGGCCCCGGAGGCCACGTCCCCGGGCAAATGGCGGTGCTCGGGAGGGCACCGGAGGCCACGTCCCGGGAGCCAAAAGGCGGTGCCCGGGGGGGCCCCGGAGGCCACGTCCCCGGGTAATCGTGACACATCTTACCTGGACTTAGTCTCACGGAGATTTCCCCCGACATTATTAAAATTGAGAGTGACAAGGAAGAAGATAAGATAGGGAATGAATCCGATCAGGATCTTCAGAAAGTAAGTCCTTTTCAAAACTCTGATACATAGTTTTCTCTCATGACTTGAGTGATGTGTTTTGGAATCCATAGGTTCCTGATGAACTACTCCCTCTTAATAAGAGATTCAGAAGTGATGAAGGATCCTCCAGGGGAGCTGCAACAAAGATTCTAAAGGGTGCTGAATCCTGGACTGCCACATTGCCCCTTGCAACCCCTCGAGTTGCATCTTCATCTCCACCTTTGGAGATCCACAACAATCCTAGTAACCATCCTACTTCTGGAGGAACTCTCACACCTTCTTTGAATCATCAGCTTTTATTGGATGATCCACTTTCTGGAGGAGATCCTACCCCACTGCGACCAGGCGATCCTCGGCTTTTGTTGGGTGATCAACTTTCCATGGAAAGTCCTACATCCTCCCGGACAACTTCATTGCGAGGTTTGGTAATTATCTTCATTCTCTCTGCTGGTCGTTTTATCTTGTTAAAGCTAACCCATGTGAGTACAGGAGATGAAAACCCCTGGAGCCTCCAGCGATCAGTATGCTGAAGTCCAGGCTCTTTTTGGTGAGAGTGTAGCCTTCGGACGAACTCTCCGAGAAGAAAAAGAGGCGATGGAGAAGCGTACTGAGGAAATGTCCTCTGCCATTTTGCATTTGGCAGAATGCTATGAAAGCTCTCACGAAGAAGCACGCAGGTTCCAGACGGAGAGGAATTACGCTCGGCAGCAGCGAGAACTCTCCGATACAATAAGGAACAGCTGCACTCCTTTGTTGAGAGATGATGTAAATATGCTTAGAGCCATTGCTAGTTCTCTTGGGGCAGCCAATGTAGATCCTACTGATGCTAGTACACCCCTAGGAGAACTTTGTAAATTACTCTCAGATCAGGTCGACGCTCTGGTTGCCTGTATTCCTTATGTATGCAAGGATTGTAAGAAATAAAATATTTCTTTTTCCTCATCCTTCTGCCTTTTTGAACGATTAGGTGCGACAATCATCAAAATAATCCTTAATGTGTGAAAAAATGATGACAGAGAAAATATGTCTGCGATCAGAACATACACAGAGAATAATCCTTCTGTCCGAAACCGAATTCCAACTTCGGTCTCAAGTCGCTAAGGTCGCAGTAGAACACTGTGATCACAAGGCAGTCTTGAGACCGTTCTTAGGTCAATACTTAGATCGTAGAAAGACATTATGATCATGTCAGATATTACAAAAAAGAATTTTCATCTTTAAGATCATGATAGTGCTAAGATAACTCCCTTGTACCATAGCCCCCGAATATGAAGTAAGATGATATTTAATAATGGTATAACAGATACATTTTGCTTCAAATTCATAACAGGGTAAAGATAATGGGTTCCAATAGGAAAGACACCCGTTATGGGGAATTAATAAAATAATGTACCTGGTGAAGGGTTGTCTTGGGTATATAAAAGAAAAATGTAGCTTACTGGAGAAGTCTCACAGCCAAAACCCTTGTTTGCCTTAGACATCTTCGCCGCACAAAACCCTCTTTGCATTCCTTGCTTCGATCGCCTCCAAAAAGCCGTCGCCTTTCTTGCGATCTCATTGGCAATGGCGTCCTGGAGCCGATCAAACCACCACGACGAAGAGAGCCTGATAGCACTAGAGAAAGAGGAGATCCTTCCTTCACGGCTGCTAATCAACTGGTGGCCAGTGGAGAAGGACCAAGAAACTGTCGCGCCCCGAGACTGGGACAACGACTACTCCTGTAGAGACCTAGCTCGCTGCAGCTAGTCCCATTCTCACAAACCTTTGACTTCCCAGGATGAGTCAAACACAGGAGTATATTACATTGCAACAGAGTACTCACAAAATATTAAGCAGTGTGGCCTGCTGGCCTTAATATTACATAAAGAGGATTACAATGCCTACAAGGCATTCAGGGTTTAACAAAATATTTAACTACGCAGCAGAAGATAGGTGACCCTCCCACAAAAGAAGTTGACGGCAGAACAACACACTTCAGGGTTCTGGCGGAACTGATTCTCCTCCTTCTGGATCCATGTAGTACTCCGTGCCATCATCTTGATCAAAGTAGGCTCCATCTATTGAGTTGAATGTTGCAAGGGTGAGCACTTACGTACTCAGCAAGTCATAGGTAAGAGTAGATACATATAGTAGTGATGATATGAACCTAGACTAGTCAAGAATTATGGATATTTGTAAAATAATATTTTCCTTTCTCATCTCATCTTATGGCAGCACTTTTCATAATATAACATCATCATTCATGTTCACTAGATTATAGCACTACCGCGACACGTCGACACACGACAGCCCACGGCAGCACTCCTTATCATGACAACACATGTCATTTGGGTAATCTTGATTAAACATATTTTATTTAGAAAATAGTACTTGTGTCACACCCCGTGGATTTAATCCACCGCAGCAGACTCCTATAAACCCGGGAGCTCGGAGTATTCGAATACGTTTTTAACTCTGCAGAGAGGTACCAATTTACCCGCAAGATATTCCACTTTCAATCCCATCCTATCAAAATGATTAGACCCCTCCTCACAACCATGTGTGAGTGGCAAGGGGTGGAGATAACAAGAACTTTTGTTATGCATCACTTACAATTCACCCCCGACCCTGTGGCTCTCAGCGAGGCACAGTTGTGGCAGGTTGTATCCAAACCTCCACCCCTTTGCTTATTCCCATTACTGGGTCAGCGTGCTTGATCACCTTCAGTGATATGTGTGGGAGCCGCGCTCCGTGTTTATCGTGCATCACTACACATCTCATGCAGGGGTTTCATGTGCGATCCACATAATTACTTGTTCAGGCCTGTCCCATACCAGGCTTGCGGTTAGCACGTTGTTCATGCCACTAGACGCACAACACAAGGTTCTAGTCCTTATATGCCAATGACCAGACCATCCACAACCCTGCACCTTCAGTGCCTGCATTCCTTTGCAGTCTAGCACCTCCAGTGCTACAGCCATCCATACCATTTTTCTGGTCACGGCTAGGGGTTTTATTTCATGAATATAAGTATATAGATACATATAATAGTTCATGGCTCAAAACTTGTTTATTTCACATTTCACAGATAACCAGTCTAGTACTGCCAATTCATAAATCAACTATTCTCAATCTTTCACATGCAATATTGCCTATATTCAAGGTTATGTTTTAGCAACATTTAAAATATAGGTTCAAGATGACCAAGGATATGACTTGCCTTCCGCGTCGTAAAATACAGCAGTCGATGACGGGTCAACAGCAAAATCTTCAAAGTCAGCTTCTGAATCTGCTCGACGACAAACAAACACACAATAATTACTTATAATATTTAAAATGTTTTATGACTTATATGCAGAAATGCTCAACAAGAATGATTGAACTAAACTGAAGATAAGTTGAACTGCAAACTGAACTGAGTCGAGATTCTAGGGTTTCAAGGAATTTGGCTAAGGATGGTGATTAGATAATCTTAGGGTTTCAGGTTTGCAATAGGGATAACAATTTTGTGGCTGGTTTAATCAAAACAGCGAATGTCAACAGATCGACATTCGGATCAAAGCTTGGACATAGCTTTAAGAAAAGCTAGGGTGCTTATCTCAAGTTGTGGTAGTAGAAGAAAATGTAGACCACAACTCTACAAATTCAGTGGACAAAGTGGTTTTCAAATTGCACAACCAGAAGTGGGTAAACAAGGTCAATGCCACTGGCTGGCAAGCTCTGGCATAGAGCTGACAATGCCAAAAACTAGGGCTTAGCATAACTTTTGATCTGGAGCTCCAAATGATGCACCACTTTGTCTGGGAGGTAGGCTTGAGTAACAGGAACAATTAAGTCAACAGGATTTAGGGCAAGAAATGGCTGGAAAGCAAGAAATTTGATGATGAACAGAGATGAACTGGCTGCACTAGAGCAATTCTGGACAGAAACTTGGCAAAGCTATATCTTCCAATCTAGGCCGATCTGGGTGTCGAGCTAGAAGACAAAAATACTCAGGAGGCTAAGGCACATCTAAATGACAAGGTTTTGAGGGTTGAAATGGCTGGAACAAGCTTTTCCGGTCATCGGCGCCGGAGAAGAATCACTGGATTTGGGCATTTCCAACACAGGCCGTTTGAACTCGATTCCTTGCTCTAGGAGTGATATATGGGTAAGAGGAAGCTACCTGCACGATCACTTTGGCCGGAGGATGGCCGGAGAAGCCTGGCGACGAGAGCCAGCAACTGATAAATTGCAAAATCGGGGATAGCTTCAAATTGGGATCAATTGATTGTTCTAAGTTCACAGGCATGCTTGATTTAGCTTACTGATCAAATTTGATTACAGATACGAGAGCTAATTTGGAGTAATTCGAGCTACATTGCCGGAACAGGGCATTCTTCGACTTTCAGCCATTTCTGGCGATCACCGGTGTTAGAGTCCACCGGAGAGCAATTAGATGTTACAGTACAATCAGGAGGATGAGAGGTACTCACTGCTAGCTTCAATTTGGCAGGAGATGCAGTGAAGCGAGCTGGCACCGTGAGCTTCCGCGACGGCTCACCGGAGAAGATGACTGGAACAGCGAGAGTTGGAATTTAGTTGGTTTCTGGTGAAGTATGGAGAAGCTGCTGCACACAGTAGGGTTTAAATAGACCAGGCGAAGATTGCGAAGAGGGGACAGTGAAGTAATTGGCAGCCGGTGACTTGACTGGTTGCGTGCAGGAGCAATAGTGGCGAAGAAACAGTAAGGGCGGTGATGCGACGGCGACAAGCTTTCAGCTGATCGCAATGTCGCCTCATCGGGACCTGGCAAAGCTTGTAGCAAGCGGTGGCGACAGGTACTGGCGCGGCGAGGCTACGTGGCGATGGATTGCTGACAAAAGCCGCTGATCGCGCGCGGGAGCAAGCGCTGGTCGTCGACGTAGCAGCGGCCTTGCCACGGCATCAGCTGGAGCGAGGACACGTGCGCCTGGCATGCACGGTCACAAGTGCGGCGAAGCTTCACCGGCGGCGAGCAACCACGGCGCAAAGAAACCACGGCGAGCCCTGGTCGTGTACAGCAGTTGACCTGGTCGAATGCTTGCTGCTGTCCTGGTCGAATTAGGGGCCTGATTGCAATACTTGATTTCTTGATTTGGACTGAAATGTAAATCTGGAGATTTGGAAGGTTTAAACTGAAATTGATTTCACTAATCTGGTAGATTATATTCAACAAGGTATTTGGCAAAGATGGTTGATAAAATTTGACACATTTGAATAGTTTTTGATACAAACTGAAAATAGGGTAATTTAGGGTAAAATAAGGTTTAAGTTTTGTCGATCTCGAGTTATGGCATTTAGGGTTCCATTTTGATATCTGCACAGAAGAGAAACTTGTGGCAAATAGCATTTTGAGAAGATTTGCCAAGGAGATTTTGAGTTTGGAGTTAATCTGGAGATTTTAGCCTTTTTGGGTTTTCAGATATCAGATAAGGACTAATTTGCGATAACTCTTGGACTGATTTGTGAAAAGAGTCTAGATGATAGAATCTGGCTGTCAACTTTTTAGATTAAGGTATTGACATACCCATGATCATATTCCAGGAATAATCTGGTCTGAACTTGGTCAAGATTTTGATTAAATCTGTATTTCTGAAACTTAGGGTATTTGAGTAATATAAAGTATTTCTGTTTCGAAAACAGAAGAAGCTGATAATTCTGGGGGTTAGAGATAGAATTGGATCTAGGTTCTGAAGACTTTTAAGTTCAAAGTAACTGATAGATCATATCTGAACAATCTGATCTTGATTTGAGGTCACAGGATAGATTTTAGAGTTTTTAGGGCTTGAGAAAGATACTGATCTGGCTATTACTACAGATACATGCATGCATGCTATTTATGAAAAAGGAAATTTTCACCCCTAACTCAGGGCGTTACAGAAACCCCAGTCGTTCAAGAGGGCAAGCTGGTGATTTTCAAAGATTTCTTGTGCTGCGGATTCCAATTCCCCGAGAGCAAGTTCTTGCCAGAAGTTCTAGCGCATTATAGTTTGGAGTTGGTGAACCTGCACCCTAATGCCATATTGATTTTGGTGATTTTCCAACATCTGTGCGAAGCTTTCGTTGGAGTGATGCCCAGCGTGGATCTCTTCCGACGTTTCTACTATTCGGCATGGTCAAAGAGCACCAATGCCGCTGGCTGCATATACTTTTGCATACGGGAGAAGAAAGAATACCCCTTCCTTCCTCTGCGGGATTCGGTGCATTCGTGGCATCCGAAGTGGCTCTACTGTACCCCTCTGTCAGAGAGTGGTCTCTGGTTCGAGAACACCCGACCGGAGAAAGACAATGAAATGGACTCCGCTTCGACCCTAGATCAAGAGCTGAAGAAACAGGCACAAGCCATTCTTCACTTAGTCCGGCAAGGCTTAACTACGCGTGACATCGTTCATGACTTTGTGAAGAACAGGGTGAGTCCTCTATGCGAGAGGGCACATCCGGCTTGGGAGGTGGAGTCCATGGCAGACAGCACCTTGGATTATAACACCGGCATGTCATCTGGTCCACAAAACATACCTCCGTACTGATGAAAAGGGCGTATCAAGTAATTTGTTTGTTTGTGGCATGGCTCTATCTTTGTCCGAGATTGAAAAACAGACAAATAACCTTCTACGGCCATATAATGCCGCAACAGAAGGAGCTAAGGGGACACCGCGAACTCCAAGTTTGATAAGCGCTGGTGACGATTTGAAACTGGAGCGTCAAAAGGTATAACCTCTTTTGGTACAATCTGATCTCGAGATCATGCTGTTAGATTCTTGGACATCAAATCAAATCTTTGAAACGATGCAGCTACTGAAAGGGCGATCTACCAGGACAAAACATCCTGGTGATGACGTCGGACCTTTTGGGGGGTCAGTGATGAAGAGGGCAAAAAGGACCCCTTCAAAGATGGAGCCAGCTCTTGAGAAATCCAAAAGATCCCAGGAGGCGCCTCTTCGAAGAGGAAAACCACAATTGCGAGAAAGACCGCCATAAGATTTTCTGTGCCCCATGTGCCCCCAAGTACGAATACAAATCATTTTTTGATCGTACAGGGTCAGGGGAGCGAGGATGAGGAAGATTAAGTTCCTCTCATCCGTCGCAAGAGGAAGGCGACAGACCCTCTGGAGATAAACATTCCAGAGAGGCCCACCTCTCCCCATATTGGTGAAGTTTCATCCCCCGTTATGGGGATTGAAACAGCCGCTCAAGGTCCTGTGGCCGCCGAAGATCTTACGGTCACAGAGGAGATGCCCAACCCTGAGGTTTGCGAAGCCCCAGGGTTGATAATCCCTCCTCTAATGATTGAAAGGGCTGCTGTGGTAGGTACTTCACAGTCTTTATATTTCCCCTTCCTACATACACCCATCATATTGTGATCGTGCAGGGAGGAGAAGACACTGTCCTATTTAAGAGAAGAAAAACACGGACAAGTGTTGATGAAGCTTCAGCAGGGGCGCCCAGTGGGCTTCTCTCTCCCTAGAGCTCATCCTCGAAACCTTGGGCAAGGTTTCATATAAAGTAAGCATATCATCCCTTGTTAATTATGTATCACGAACAAGAGGCATTCTAAGTAGTGATATACTCAAACATAGGGACTCCGTTCTTAATGCCCCGACGACCTCTACAATCATCGGCACATCAACTGCCGTTGAGGTCGCGGGTGAGACAGGTCCCACTCCAATGGCTGAGGAATCCTCTCAGGCCATTGTAAAGGAAATAATAGCGGACATCCAAATTCAGGGGATAGAAACCGCTATCCTGACCACGGGGGTGGATCGGCAAGAGGAATCATCTGCTGCCCCTGTGACTCAGGGAAAAATGAGCCTTAAGGCTCAGGCGTCGGCTGAACCTAAGAATGGTTCGTTCAACGACTTCATAGAAGTGAGTGAAACTTTATTAGCACTTCTGAACTTGCTTAATTTTAGGAACATCCAAGTTCGGAGAATTATATATTACTGTATTTTAGGATTTAACCGAGCAGCGACCAAGTACAAGAGTCACCTCCTACTGCACGTTGAGGATGCACAATGGGAGATCAGCCAGCTACGATAGTAAGTGTAATGCTCCTTGTTCATATCAACTTGGATTCTCATCTAAATGCATCTTATGGTCTTCCCTGTTGCAGAGAAAATGCCCTTCTGAATAAGAGCATGGTTGATCGGGAAAAACAGGAGGCTGTAGCTGCGAGGTGTTCTTCCTTGGAGAAGGGACTTCGTGAGGCACAGCCGAAGCTTTCCAGTAAATTCAACTCCGACCATAAGAGATTATTTCATTACACGAACCGCTGTAAAATCGATTACTACATTCATGTAGCACAAGAGGATCAAATAAGCCTTATTTCCCAAGAGAGAGATGATCTTTAGGCAACTGTCGAGCGTCAAAGTTCAAAGATTGACACTGCCGGCAGAGAGAACGAAGCCCTAAAGGCAAGATGTTATCTTGCAGCAGTGCGCAATCAAGCATCTTTGAAAGGCTAAAGATGGTGGCTACTTTGCTCAAAGCCGATGTGGTTGAATCCCAAATGGATAACCCTAGCTTCAGCGAGTTAGCTTCCTTGGTCACGATGCAGGCTGAATCACTTCTTGAGTATCTCCCAGAAGACACAAGATGGCAAGAAGAGGCAATGAAGACCAAAGTAAGATCTGTTGCCTCTGCCATTCTATGCAAGTTAAGACTTACCATGGCCCAGATCTAAACTTGGGTCCAGTGGTGGGAGATGCCAAGTTCGAAAGTGATGATCAGTTCAAAGCCATATCTGAAGAAACCAAACCTCTAATCGAAGACCTCTTGAAGGAATTAGGCTTACCTTGAATTATTATAATAAACAGTACTCCTCTATTATTATATATATATATATATATATATATTTACTGATACCTATAAATATACAATTTATAATATGTGAATGCATGCCTTAGGTTTTTATTTGAAAGAAATGTACTTAACTTTGTTTTATGTTATGACCATGTTCTCATAGCTCTCCTCCCCCCCCCCCCCCCCCCCCGAGATTTATAAGTACTGAAGACGCAGTATTACAATCTTAGGGAGAATATGGGTTTTTGACGATCAGAAATATCCAGTGAGTTCCTTATACGTTTAGAAATAGGTTACAAAGAAATGTCTCGATATAGATACGATCATCTGACCAGGCAACCACCCAAATGGCCAAAAACATGCCAGTAAATCCCATGTGCATTTAGAAATGGCTTACATAGGGATGTCCTATCTAGATGCGACCATGAGATCGGCCTGCGAATCCGACCAAGTTATCATAGTGAGATGGTCACTGGTGATCAGCCCCCGAGCATAGCTTGGTCATGGGTAGGATTAAAAAAAAGAGAAAGAGGTCGATATCATAACTTAAAGAGAAGTACACACAATCTTTAACAAATCATGCTAATTGAAAAGGATAAAAGAAATGAGGGACTTACACATAGAACTTGCGTAATTGATCTATGTTCCAAGTATTGTTGAAGATCCTCCCATCCTCCATAGCTAATCGGGCCGACCCTGGTCGCGATACCGACACTACAATATAGGGGCCTTTCCATTGAGGAGAAAACTTGTTGCGATTAGACTGGTTTTGTGTTTTTCGTGAAACTAGGTTGCCCACGTGAAGACTATGCGTCCCACCCTTTTGCTGTGATATTTATGAAAGGCTTGTAAATATACTACTGACTTGATCAACGCCCGATCACGTTTTTCTTCGAGGAGGGTAATATCTTGGGTACGATGTTCAAGTTGATCAGTCTGATCGAATTGATCCACCCGGACAGAGCCAATACGAATTTCCATTGGTAATACGGCCTCAGCGCCATATACCAATTGGAAAGGTGTCTCACCCATTGCCCGACTAGAAGTAGTACGTAGTGCCCATAGGACGGAGTAGAGCTCGTCTACCCAAGCCCCCAAGAGCACCTTAAGGCGATCGAAGACACGTTTTTTATGCCTTGTAATATCTGGCTGTTGGCGCGCTCAGCAGCACCATTGCTCTACGGATGGGCTACAGAAGTAAAGCATACTTTGGTTCCGATATCGTCGCAATAGTCCAAAAAGAGACCACTAACGAATTGGAAACCGTTGTCAGTAATGAGATGATTTGGAACACCAAATCGAGTGATGACGTTCTTATGGAAGAACTTCTTTGCCGTGGCAACAGTAACTTTGCAGACTGGTTCAGCCTCGATCCATTTTGTAAACGTATCAATAGCTACGAACAAAAACTTGTATCCATTGACCGCTTGGGGCATAGGACCTACAATATCTATCCCCCATACCGCGAAGGGCCATGTCGGCGGGATAGTTTGTAAGGTATACGCAGGCTGATGAACTCGTCTCGCATGAAACTGACACTGTGGGCATGTTTTTACCAAATGCTTGGCATCATTGAGTGCCGAAGGCCAGTAAAAACCTTGTCGGAAAGCTTTCCCGACCAGCATATGAAATGATGCGTGTGCACCACATACACTGTCATGAATTTCTTTCAAGAGGGACTTGCCTTCCTCTTGAGATATGCAGCGCATGAATGCTCCTTGAGTACCTTTTCTGTACAAAACCCCTTCTATGAGTTTATACAAGCGCGCTTTTCTAACTAACCGATCGCTTTCGGTTTCATCCTTGGGCAAGGTCCCATGTTCTAGACAGACCCTCAATGGTTGAATCCAATCTCCTTCGTGTCCAAGGTTGGCGACGTAGGCTGTCACCGGTTCATCTTCGACCGTAGTCATGATCGAAGGATGTTCTAAGTGTTCAACGAACACTACCGCTGGAGCGGAGGTGCGTGAGGACCCAATTTTAGATAAATTCTGCGAGAATATTGTCCTTTCGTGGGATATATTGGACTTCGAAATGACTGAAGTGTTTTTCCAATCTCCTCACTTCCCCCAGGTAATGAGCCATTATCTCATCGGAGGTGCTGCACTCCTTGTTTACCTGGTTTACGACTAGCTGTGAGTCTCCCCTCACCACTAGTCGACGGACTCCGAGGAACTTAGCTGCCCGGAGCCTTGCAATAAAACCTTCATTCTCCGCTGCGTTTTTTGTCGCAACAAGTGTAATTGGATGACATACTTGAGTTGGTCGCCCTGAGATGTAATTAAGACCACTCCAGCCCCCGAGTGTTGAAAACTGTGAGAACCGTCAAAATACATCATCCAATGGTCAGTGTACGTTAAATCTTTAACGGGAGGGTCAATATTAGTCCATTCGACCACAAAATCTACAAGGATTTGAGATTTAATGTGGTGCGAGGGGTGAAACTAATGTCGAACTCACCAAGTTCCAGTGTCCACTTCGCAATACGACAAGATTTCTCCTAATTGCGGATTATATGTCCCAATGGAAGGACGAGGGCACAATAATTTTGTGCTATTGAAAGTAATGTCGTAGCTTATGGGAAGCCATCAGAACTGCGTAGAGTATTTTCTGGACTTCAGGGTAGCGTTCCTTTGGTCCATGAAGTACCACGCTTACATAATAGATTCGTTGTTGAACACCCTCTCTCTCTGCGATCAGCACCACGCTGACCGCTTGAGGGGTGGCCACCAAGTAAAGAAGTAACAGTTCCCCTAAGTTCGGAGAGACTAATATCAGCAGACTGGATAGATATTTCTTAACTTCATGAAAAGCTTTTTCGGCCTTATCCGACCAGGTAAAACCATTGTGTTTGCGAAGAGCTTTAAAAAATAGCAGACCGCGCTCGCCTAGCCTTGATGTGAAATGGCTGAGGGCTGCCATGCGACCTGTTAGACTCTGGATGTCCTTCATGGTCGAAGGAGATCTCATTTGCTCTATGGCCCTGATCTTCTCAAGATTAACCTCTATGCCTCTTGAACAAATGAGGAAACCCAAAAGTTTACCGGAAGCAACTTCGAAGGAACATTTCTCTGGATTTAATTTTCTTCCATGCTTGTTCAAATTACAAAAGGTTTCAACAAGATCATCTATATGATTCAAGCTTTTTAAGCTTTTTACAACCAAATCATCGATGTAAGCTTCGAGATTACGCCCCATCTAGGAAAGAAAAGTCTTTTGCAACAAGCGTTGGTATGTGGAATCGGCGTTCTTGAGACCAAATGGCATTCTGACGTAGCAGTAGGTGCCAAATGGTGTGATGAAGGCAGTTTTCTACTCATCTTCTTCTGCCATGCTGATTTGATGGTACCCCGAGTAAGCATCCAGGAAACTCATCAATTCGCAACGCGCTGTAGAGTCGACTAGCTGGTCGATGCGGGGAAGGGGAAAATCATCCTTCGGACAGGCACTATTTAGGCTGGTGTAATCGACGCACATGCGCCACTTACCATTTGACTTTCGGACCATGACTGAATTTGCAAGCCACTCAGGATGATCGACTTCACGAATAAATCCTACCTTTTGGAGCTTATCTAACTCCACTCGGATGGCTTCCTGTCGGTCAATAGCAAAGCGTCTGAGCTTTTGCTTTACTAGTCGTTGTCCAGGTCGGATCGCTAACCTGCTCTCAATTACCTCCCTTGGGACACCGGGCATGTCGGATGGTTTCCACGCAAACACATCTCAGTTTTCCCAAAGGAAAGTAACGAGCTCGAATTCCTATTTGTCATCTAGGCCTGATCCAATGTGAATTGTTCTAGAAGGATCATCTGGGTACAATGGAACTAGTTTTAACTTTTCATTAGCTCGCGGGGCAACTTTCATCGTATCCGAATTTGTGGTCGCAATCTTGACTCTCAGAAGGGAACACTACTACAGAAATGCAATCCACTAACCCATATCTTCTAACGGTTATAAGCAATCTGGGAAAAATCTGTTAGGGTACGACGACAGCGGTGGAGAAGAGGCTTTGTACTAACAATTATATTCTGGTGTACCGTTAGTGAATAGCAAACAATTTTTACTATCGGTTATTACTGTACCGACCGATATAATAGAGGAAATTGTACTATCGATTTCTCTTTCGTAACTGATAGTGAAATGACATAATTTTTACTATCGGTAACTACTGTACCAACCGATATAAGAGAGTAAATATTACTTATGGTTTGTTTTATATAACCGATAGTAAAATGACATCATATAAACTAATGGTTATGACAGTGGGGACCTTTAGAAGAGAGAAAAGTTTATTATCGGTTGTGGTTTTGAACCGATAGTAAAATTGCACAACTTATCTCGACTCTTGCTCTACATCCTCGATCATTTCTACCGTACGTGCATCCACACTCCAAGCTAGAGTGATCTGGAGAAGCTAGCTGGGAGGTTGATAATTCGATCCTCCTCGGTATTGTCATCTTCTCATCACCTCTCTCTCTCTTGATCACTCTTTCACACTCTCCCTCTCTCTCTACTTCCAATTCATTAAACTAGATACATGTAGCTCCAAACTAGGAGGCTAGGTTGGCTAGCTAGCTATAGCTTGCTGAAGTTAACCTAGGAATGATTTATGGCTGAAGTTAATAAGCTAGCTAGCTAGCTCTTCCAATTAATGCATAAAGTTAGGGTTTCATATATCCATTAATGTCCTAATTGATGATGTTCCATGCATGCATGCCCTGAGTCATTAATTATTTATTTCAATTTGTCAATTTTGTGAAATAATTGTAGATGGACTGAGAATATTGGATGTATGGAATAAAATGTACTACTGTTTAGTATTTGGAGCGTGTGAATGGGTTTATTAAATTTGCTGAGCAAGAAAAGGCGAAGAAGGGAGAGAAAGATATGCATTGTCCTTGTATAGATTGTATGAACTTAAAGAGGTTCGGCAACTCTGATCAGATTAGGAGTCATTTGATTCGTCGTGGTTTTAACGCACGCTATACCCGTTGGATATTGAAGAGGATTGTCACCTGGGTCACCTCTAATAAACTTTTGGTTCAAGACAGGTTCGAACCAGACATGCATCTGGCAATGCAAACTCAAGCTATTCTGAGGGGCATCGCCATGAGGTCGCAAGCTTTACGCGATAGGGTGACGGGCTTCGTGCGATCAGGCCGACAGCTTTGCGCGGTCAGAAGTTCGTATGCTATACGCGAACTGGATATCCGGGATGTTGCGCGGTCAGCCCACATTCCGCGGTCAGAACATTCTCGACCAGGGTGCTTGGAGTTTATTCGGTTATCCATATAACAGAATATTCCAAGCATCCCAAGGATTCCTCCACGTTGAAGACCAACCGTCAGAGGTTAATATATACGGTTATTCGTGATTAACACGTGTTGATAACCTCCGTGGAAGTTAACAGCAGTTCTCCAAAAACCGCATCCAACCGTTTGATGCAGTTTTCTTCATATGGCACCCTTTCGACCAGTATAAAAGGGTGGCATAAAGGTCCGAGGAGGGGGATGATCCAATCCATTTTTGGAAGAACAAGACTCCTGATACAAGTGAGACATAACGCATCTCAACCACTAAAAACAGCCAAGTCTACGGCTGTAACACCCCTGTTTTCACTAAACCCTAAAATAGCCAAAATCCACATCTTGACCCCAAACCCTAATCTGTTTCAGCCATTCCCTTCTAAATGTTGTTCAGAACATTTTTCCCTTCGAGACCATCTCCAAAATCTCACCCTAAAGCTGAGTTTCAGCCCTCGCCATTTTAAAACCCTAATTACCCTATTTTACCCTAAACCGTTTTCCCCAATTTCGTCGAAACTCTTCAGATCTTGCCCGATCTTACCAAACTTTGGCCAGATAAGTTCTAAAAATCTTTTGTAACTTAGCTGCGAAATCAGATTTCAGATCGGACCCTCAGATCTCCAAATTTGCAATCAGACCCAAGTTCTATTCAAGTTTTCCTCACAGAACAGCCCCTGGAACAAATTTCAGAAATTACAGAACGGCCCAAACTTCTTTTCAGGTCCTTTCGACCAGCCCCTGGTCGTTGCCACGACCAGTGCACGAGCCACCGTTGCCGCGCCGTGTTCTCGCCGTGTTTGTTCGCCGCCGGCCACCGTTGCTTGTCGCCTGCTTTGTGTACAACTGAGCCACCTCCCGCGCACGTGCCAGCACAGTTGCATCGCCTCGCCCAGCGGATAAACGGCCGCGCTCCAGTAGCGTTTCGCGCGCGCGCTCCCGTTGCCGTGGCATTAGCATGTGTGTACGTGTCATCGCCGGAGCCTTGCTGTTGCCTCCGCATCTGCGCCGTTCCAGGTGAAGTCCCAATGCAACTGGCAAAGCTACAGCACCGCCTGAGCGCGATCACGTCGCCGTCGCCATCGTTGCGCCTGCGCCCGACAAGTTTCTCCCCGGCGCAAGCAACCGTTGTCGCGTTATCCCTCGCAAGCTCCGTCCCCGTGCCTATTTAAACCCCCTCAGTGCTGTGAAGAAGCACAACCTCAAGACTTAGCCAAATTCCCAGTTAATTTCTCACCGCCGTCGAGTTTGCTTTCTTCTCCGGCGAGCAACCTCTGGAGCTCACGGTGCCAGCCCAATCCGCTGCACCATTCTTCAAACCAAAGCCACCAGTGAGTTCCCCTCTTCCCCCTGTTCGTGTCATAGCACCCAATTGCACCCCGGCGAGCCTTAACGCTGGTGATCACCGGAAAAGCTCAAAACCCCTGTTCCTGCAATGCTACCTGATTTAGTCCAAATTAGCCTTAGTACCAGTAGAAGGAATTGATCAGCATACTCTTTTTAGCAAGCCTACCAATCTGGTTTTCAAAATCGAGCTAAGATCATAGCTCTCCCCAAATCGCGCGCCATCAGTAAACTGGCTCTCGCCGCCAGGCCACGCCGGCGATCCTCCGGTCAAATTGACCCCTCCAGTAGCCTTGCTGTGCCCTAGAGATCATTCCCAAGCTTGGAGTTGAGCTCATTCGCCCTGAATCGAAAACCCCCTTTGTCCAGTGTCGTCTTCTCCAGCGCCGGTCGCCGGAATTTGTTCCCGGCCGATCCAGCCGACACCACCTTGTCCCTTAGCTTCGCCTCACCTCCCTGAACAATTCTTTCCACTAGCCCGACACCTGGATTTGCCTAGATTGTGAGTTATGCCTATGCCAAGATCACTGTCCAGTAGCTCAGTTCATGTCCAGGCCACCGTAGTTCATCGCCGGATTTGGCCGCCCTCCGGCCACCTTCAGCCCTTGTGCCTGTTGAGTATATTGTTCCTGTTAGTAATGCCTACCTCCCAGACAAAGTGGTGCATCAATTGGAGCCCTGAATCAAAAGTTAAGCCATGCCCTAGTTTCTGGCCATGTCCAGCACTATGTCAGTGCATGTCAGCCACTGGCATTAGCCTTGTTTGACCCCTTCTGGTTGAGCAATTGGAATGCCACCTTGTCCTTTAGATTCCTGGAGTTGTGTTCTACAACTTTCTCTACTATCACTTCTCCAGAAAACCATCCTAAGATCAGTTTGAAGTTATGCCAAAGCCATGAACTGAATGTCGACCCTTCGACGTTCAATCCTTTTTAGCCGTTTCTTCGACCAGAGCCCTTGTGACCTTGCCCTAACCTTTTCCCCTGCATGCATGACTTATTTACTTAATACTTTCTATAGAAACTATTTTCAATACGCTTATGTGGTATGTGTTTGTGTGTTGGTTGATTGCCGCAGAGTCAGAAGCTGAAGGAGCGGAAGAAGTCTTTGAAGATCCGTCTGAGTTTTTAGACCCAACATTGCAAGGCAAGCCTCATTCCTTTGATCATGTCTCACCCAATATTTTCATATGAAGTATATTCACTGCTTCTTACTATGCATGCTTAGTTGAAATACAAGTTATGTTGGAATGACATGAGTAGATATTCCCTAATGAATCATGAAACCCCTTTTTGTTATTGAACCCTCTTATATATGCTTTTGTCACCCTAGGACTCATATACTGAATATCCACATTAAACTTGAAATGGTCAAATGTATGAGAAGTTACATGAAAACCGTTTTGTCAAGAAAACTGATAAGAAGGATCAGTAGTGAGGATTGGTTTGTATGGAGAGGGTGCGGTGCGCACCAGGGATTGTGAATGTTCCTCACTATTGGTTCATAAGGACAAGAACCTTGTGCTGTGTCTCTATACGAATTGTAAACGTACCAACCACTTGCCTGGTATGGGACAGGCACAACTTAGTAGCTTTTTGGTATTAGCAGTTCCCTGCATGGTTTGACGATCTGGTTTCTCGTGTGGAAACTGGAAGGCCAAGGTTCGGCCATGAGTGATGTGAGTTCAGAAAAATGATGAGAGGTAAAGGCGTAAAAGAAGGAAGGCGCCCTAGACCTGATTAAGCCGTGAGCGGCTGTAATCTTAAATGGTCGTATGTCTCGCGTGGACATTGACCAAGGCTATGTGTCCTGCGGGAACATAGACCAGAGAGGCTAGGAAGTAAGGCAGTGGGGAAGACCCACAACGGTACTTGAGACTTAATTGTCTATTTACCGGGCGGGGATACTGTTAATACTGGATTGTAAAGCGTTGTGTGATCTCGGCCTTGTCACATGTGTATAAGTCACATGGAGCTGATCCGACTTGAAAGCCGAGTGAACCAGTGGGTTTAAAAAGAGGTACACCTTTGCAAAGTGTAAAAGAAGTATCAGATACTCTGTACTCCCAGGTTCAGGAGTCTTTTCGTAGTGGATGTTATCCATGGGTTATAGCACAAGTAATGTTTTGGAATGTTTTCATAATGCGGTTAACAAAGTAGTGACTCATGGGAGACCACTACATCTAATGTTTTGTTGAAAATCTGTTTAATGTTTAAAGTACCATTTTCATGACAAAAGTACTGTTTTACTGAACAAATGACTTGGAAATCTATATATCTTTATCCATATGAAACTAAAACCCCAGAATCATATGTTTCACCCTCATGTAAGTACAATTACAATAATCCCCGGAATGAGTGTTGCTGAGCACCAAGTGCTCACCCTTGCATTTACATCCAACTGTAGAAGAGGGATTCGAGGATCCCGATTCCTTCAGTTATGAGTTCCCGGCAGAAGATGGAAGTGCCCCGGACGAGCCCACGTTCTAGAAGGATTACGCACCAAGTCAAGTCAGATGTGGGAGAAGCCCCTCCAACCCCGCTGCGGATGGAAGTCAAGCTTTTTGTCGTTGCCTTGTGCTTTATGTTGTGTGTTCGGTACTTGGATACCGATTCTGGTTCTGATAAACTAGTTATTTTCCTAGCAACTCTACTTAGCGCCATTTTCGGTGCTTTGGCTATGTAATATTGGCCATGTTGGCCTGATACTTGTTTAATGTTTATTACTATGCTTGTGTGGTTTGGAGCTCATGTGACATCCTGCTGTGTGTAACCTACCTGGGCGGTTACCAAGGTGATCCTCAAATGGGGGTCTCACAGCGAATGGTATCAGAGCATGAAGCTTGACTGTAGGTCGTGACCCTTATTAGAATGGGCGTCCCTAAAGTAGAGAATCGCTAGATTATTTGGCAAAAATCTAATTGTGAAAAACCTAATTTGTTGAAGAAAAGCATAATGAGTATTATTTGAAAATTTTCAAAACCGTTTTCCTACTTTTATGTGTTCCGTGTCTCATCATCGCAAATGGCCCCTGGTAAGAAGCTAATTCATGGAGACGAGTTGGGATCATGGGCATTGATGCTTTGGATGATGTTGCAATTTCTGGGAGCAAGAGACAATCAGCGACCCGTATACTACGTTCGTCGAGAAGAAGTAGATGGTAGACCTTTTGGTTTCCGTGCCTCGGTGATTGTGTACGAGATTCCAGAGATCGGGAGAGGATCAACAAGAAAGGAAGCTCGTAGAGAAGAAGAAGAAGATGCTATCCAAGACGCTGCTCGTCGTGCTATAGGTACCATCCGCCAGCTGTACGATGATTTTCTTATAGGCTCTCCTTTCTGCTTTGTACCCTACCAAGTTCCCGGATCGGATCGTCGAGCTGTTCATCCCTCCACCAATCAGAGAGACGCCATCCTGACCAAAACCAGAGATGTAGTCCAAGTCTTGGAGTCAAGCTACACTCGGTTGCTGCGTGAGCATGAAAATGCTCGGGATGACCGTCACTATCTCGAAGGAGTGCTTGCGAAGGTTCGCTCAGAACTCCAAGAGAAAGAAAAACAGATTCAGGAGTTGGCTGAACCTAGCAGAGCACGAGAAGTCGAAGACGAAGGATCGGTGAACAAGAAGAACCGCTTGAAGATAAGACTCACAGCCCGCAAGAGTGTGGGAAGACCTAGGGATTACCTGGGTTATTTCACGCCTACTTCGCGTGGCATTGTGATCAACACCCCTGCACCAGAATATCCTACTCTCGCGAAAGGGAAGGAAGTTCTTGAAGGCAAAGGAAAAGAGATTGCTACATGCAACACCAACGATTCATCTGAGGAAGAAGAGGACAATGATATGGAATGGGACCCTATGGATGCCGACGAAGATCAAGAAGAGGAAGACCCTGAAGAAGTGGAACCTTGCAGTTCTTCCAAGACCGACAGGAGATCCTAGTTTTCTCTTCAGCTTGACCCTTCTGCTCTAACCCTTGTAATCGTTAGTCTTTAGCTCTTGGTGTGGTAGCTGCTTGTTTGTATTGTTTGTTGGTAACTCTAAGGCTGTAAAGGTGAAAACCTTGTATCTTTTGAAAACCTTTGAAAACGGCAATCGCATGTTCCAATCCAATCTCTTGGATTGATCTTTTCTTTCAGCTTATGTTCAATCTGTGCTCTCTTGAATTAGTAGTCTTGTCTCAATTATCTTGTCAGAACAGAATGGTGAACACCAGAGGTAGAATCCAAGGCTCGGAAGAAGCCCCAAGAAACACATCAACGAGAAGGACTAGAGATGACTCAGATCAGCCAAATTCATCGACCTCAGTACCGCAAGGAGGAAATCTGACAGAAATATTAATATGGATGGAGCAAAACCGACAGAGATCCGCAGAGGTACAGAGTCAAATTCTGGAACAGTTAATGCAAAACTCCGCAACACGCCGCGAGGAAGGTTCGAACATTGGAGCAAGACTGACAGACTTTCAAAAGACGCGTCCTCCAACTTTCTCCTGCACTGAAGACCCGATTGTGGCAGACGATTGGTTAAGAGAAATTGAGAGGAAATTGGATACTGTCAGGTGTAATGACGAAGAGAAGCTGCTGTATGGACCCCATCAGCTCACAGGATCGGCTGCAGCATGGTGGGAAAATTACAAGACGGTACACCCTAATCAGAATTCAATTACCTGGAATGAATTCAAGGAACAGTTCCGTAAGTACCACGTCCCCAAAGGAGCTATTCAAGCCAAACGCAGAGAATTCTTGAATTTAAGGCAAGGAGGAAGGACGGTGAAGCAGTATTTGCATGAATTCATCAAATTGGCCAGGTATGCACCTGAAGATATCATGACAGAAGAGCGGAAGATCGACAGATTTTGTGAAGGTCTACAAAACTCATATCAATATCACTTGTCAACGCACGAGTTCACGGACTTCCAAGTCCTTGTGAATCGAGTGCTCAAAATGGAGGAGAAAAGAGGCATAGTAGAAGAAGACCGCAAGAGGAAAAGTATAGCATACCCTTTTCAAGGAAATTCTAGCCGAGGAAGACCAGCGCCATATGCCAGAGCCGCTTTTAGACCACCCGCACCTCCAAGACCCCAGAGGACTTCATCACCAACAACTCTAACATGTCCCGGATGCAAAGGGAGTCACCTCTATAGAGATTGTACACTGAAGAACGCAGAATGTTTCCATTGTGGCAGAAGAGGACACCACAGAGAGACTTGTCCACTTCGGCATTTACCTCCCAGCGTTGCTAAGGCTCAAGCAGCCAAATCCCCTGCACCTGCACGGACTATTGCCAGAGGAGCACCACAAGCCAGAGGAGGAAGATTCCAAACCAACAGAGGCAGAGGAACATCAACCACCGGAGGAAGACTCAACTTCGTGACTGCTGCAGAAGCAGGAGAGGCAACTGACGTCGTGATTGGTAGACTCTTGATCTCCTCTCAGATTTCAGTTGTTTTATTTGATCCCGGTGCAACTCATTCATTCATGTCAAAAGATTGCTTGTTGAGTAATAACTTGCCTGTGGTTGCTTTAGAGCATCCTATCATCATTCAGTCACCTGGTGCTAGGATGATTGTTAATTCTATCTGTAGAAATGTTGCCTTCTGTATCGACAATCTAGAATTCCTGGCAGGCATGCTAGTTCTAAACCTTCAAGGAGTAGATGTCATTCTTGGAATGGATTGGCTGGCCAAGCATAAGGGATTGATGGATTGTGAGAAGAAAACAATCACCCTGACAAATGCTATTGGAAAGCAAGTTACATTCCATGCAGACAGAACTCCAATCTGCGACCATCTGCAGAGATTGAACTGCATTGAAGAAGTGAAGCTTGAAGAGGTACCAATTGTCAATGAGTACCCAGGAGTCTTTCCAGAAGAACTTCCCGGATTGCCACCAGATAGGGATATAGAGTTCACTATCGAACTGAAACCCGGATCTGCTCCGTATGCTAGGAAGCTGTTTCGGATGACTGGTCATGAGCAAGAGGAACTGAAGAAGCAGATAGCTGAATTGGAAGAAAAAGGATTCATCAGATCAAGCTCATCACCATGGGGAGCCCCAGTGCTCTTTGTTAAGAAGAAAGATGGTAGTATGCGACTTTGCAAAGACTACCGCAAGCTAAATGACATGACCATTAAGAACAAATACCCCTTACCAAGGATAGATGACCTTTTTGACCAGCTCAGAGAAGCTAAAGTATTCTCAAGAATAGACCTGAGATCGGGATACCACCAGTTAAGGATTCGAGAGCAGGACATTCCTAAAACTGCTTTCGTGACCAGATATGGGTTGCATGAGTTTACAGTGATGCCCTTTGGATTAACTAATGCACCCGCGGTATTCATGAATCTAATGAATAAGATCCTTATGGAATTCCTGGATAAGTGCATCATCGTGTTTGTAGATGATATTCTTGTCTATTCTAAGACGGAGGAGGAGCACGCACATCACCTGAGGATAGTGCTACAGAAACTGGCAGATCACCAGCTATACGCCAAGTTTAGCAAATGTGCTTTTTGGTTGAAGAAGATCTCTTTCTTGGGACACATCATCTCAGGAGAAGGAATATTTATGGACCCGTTGAAGATACAAGCTGTTACTGAGTGGAAACAACCTGAAACCGCAACAGAAGTTAGAAGTTTCCTGGGATTAGCGGGATATTATCGAAGGTTCGTAGAAGGATTCTCAAAGATCACCAAACCGCTGACCCAACTATTGAAGAAGAACGCCTCTTTTAATTGGACCGAGGAGTGCGAAAGAAGTTTTGAGGAATTGAAGAAAAGACTGACAACTGCACCAATCCTGATACTGCCGGACGTCAAAAAGGATTTTCGAGTCTTCTGTGACGCCTCCAAACAAGGATTAGGATGTGTATTGATGCAAGAAAGGAAAGTGATAGCTTATGCATCAAGACAACTACGACCTCATGAGGAGAATTATCCAACACATGATTTGGAGCTAGCTGCGGTTGTACATGCACTGAAGATATGGAGACACTATTTACTAGGCAGTAAGTGCGAAATTTATACGGATCATAAGAGCCTGAAATATATCTTCTCACAACAGGAATTGAATATGAGGCAGAGAAGATGGCTAGAACTGATCAAAGATTATGATCTAGAGATCCATTATCACCCGGGAAAAGCCAATGTAGTAGCTGATGCTTTGAGCAGGAAGTCTCGTTACAACCAAATAACCCAGCTAGAAGTGCCGACACAACTGATCAAGGACTTCGAAAGGCTGCAATTGGAATTAGTGGACCAAGGAACCATCACTACCCTGAAGATGGAATGTGAGTTGAAGGATAAGATCCGACAAGCTCAAGCGATTGACCCAGACCTTCAAGAGATGAAGGAGGACATGAAGAGAAAAGATACAACCAACCTTCGAGAAGATGAACAGGGAATTCTATGGTACGATGACCGTATCTGCATTCCAAATGACGACGAGATCAAAAACCTGATCATGCAAGAAGCTCATCAAACCCCATATTCCATACACCCAGGCAGCACCAAAATGTACAAGGACTTGAAGAAAAATTTTTGGTGGAAAGGAATGAAGAGAGAAATTGCCAAGTTTGTCGCAGCTTGTGACACATGTCAAAGAGTGAAAGCAGAGCATCAAAAGCCTGCGGGACCGCAACAACCTCTACAAATCCCAGAGTGGAAGTGGGATGAAATCGGAATGGATTTTATTGTGGGACTACCAAGGACGAAAAAAGGATTCGATTCTATATGGGTCATAGTAGATAGATTAACAAAGGTAGCACATTTTCTCCCAGTGAAGACCCTATATACAGCTAAGGATTTAGCAGAGCTGTATCTCAACAGAATAGTTGTCTTACACGGAGTGCCGAAGACTATCGTTTCCGACAGAGGAGCCCAGTTCATCTCAAGATTTTGGCAAGAGTTGCAGAAAGCCCTGGGCACAAAGTTAAAGTTCAGTACCGCTTACCACCCTCAAACTGGAGGTCAGACTGAAAGGGTAAACCAAATTTTGGAAGATATGTTGAGGGCTTGTGTTTTGGATTATGGAGACTCTTGGGAGTTATTTCTACCATATGCAGAGTTCACATACAACAACAGTTTCCAAGCAAGCCTACAAATGGCACCATATGAAGCTCTATATGGAAGAAGATGCCGCACGCCTCTGTATTGGACAGAAATTGGTCAAAAACAACATCTAGGACCCCAGTTGGTAGAAGAAGCCACAGCCCATGTCAGGATCATACAAGAAAAACTGAAAACAGCTCAATCTAGACAGAAAAGCTATGCTGATAATCGTAGAAGAGAACTATCATTTGAAGAGGGCGATTACGTGTATCTCAAGGTTATGCCATACAAAGGAGTTCGAAGATTCCAGATGAAGGGAAAGTTAAAACCTAGATATGTGGGACCATATCGAATTCTGGAAAAGCGAGGTGAAATGGCATACAAATTGGAATTGCCACTAGAACTAACCGGAATTCATGATGTATTTCATGTATCTCAGCTGAAGAAATGCCTGAGAAAACAAACAGAACAGATATCTCCTACAGAGATTGAGATTCAACCAGACTTATCTTGTCAAGAATACCCTGTTAGAATTCTGGAAACCAGAGAGAAAGTGCTGAAGTCAAGAACCCTCCGATTCTGCAGAGTCCAGTGGAATAATCACTCAGAGGAGGAGTCAACTTGGGAAAAAGAAGAAGATCTCCGACGAGAATTTCCCTTCCTATTTTCTGACCTGCCCTAATCTCGAGGACGAGATTGTTTCTAAGGTGGGTAGATTTGTAACACCCCTGTTTTCACTAAACCCTAAAATAGCCAAAATCCACATCTTGACCCCAAACCCTAATCTGTTTCAGCCATTCCCTTCTAAATGTTGTTCAGAACATTTTTCCCTTCAGGACCATCTCCAAAATCTCACCCTAAAGCTGAGTTTCAGCCCTCGCCATTTTAAAACCCTAATTACCCTATTTTACCCTAAGCCGTTTTCCCCAATTTTGTCGAAACTCTTCAGATCTTGCCCGATCTTACCAAACTTTGGCCAGATAAGTTCTAAAAATCTTTTGCAACTTAGCTGCAAAATCAGATTTCAGATCGGACCCTCAGATCTCCAAATTTGCAATCAGGCCCAAGTTCTATTCAAGTTTTCCTCACAGAACAGCCCCTGGAACAAATTTCAGAAATTACAGAACGGCCCAAACTTCTTTTCAGGTCCTTTCGACCAGCCCCTGGTCGTTGCCACGACCAGTGCACGAGCCACCGTTGCCGCGCTGTGTTCTCGCCGTGTTTGTTCGCCGCCGGCCACCGTTGCTTGTCGCCTGCTTTGTGTACAACTGAGCCACCTCCCGCGCACGTGCCAGCACAGTTGCATCGCCTCGCCCAGCGGATAAACGGCCGCGCTCCAGTAGCGTTTCGCGCGCGCGCTCCCGTTGCCGTGGCATTTGCATGTGTGTACGTGTCATCGCCGGAGCCTTGCTGTTGCCTCCGCATCTGCGCCGTTCCAGGTGAAGTCCCAATGCAACTGGCAAAGCTGCATCACCGCCTGAGCGCGATCACGTCGTCGTCGCCGTCGTTGCGCCTGCGCCCGACAAGTTTCTCCCCGGCGCAAGCAACCGTTGTCGCGTTATCCCTCGCAAGCTCCGTCCCCGTGCCTATTTAAACCCCCTCAGTGCTGTGAAGAAGCACAACCTCAAGACTTAGCCAAATTCCCAGTTAATTTCTCACCGCCGTCGAGTTTGCTTTCTTCTCCGGCGAGCAACCTCTGGAGCTCACGGTGCCAGCCCAATCCACTGCACCATTCTTCAAACCAAAGCCACCAGTGAGTTCCCCTCTTCCCCCTGTTCGTGTCATAGCACCCAATTGCACCCCGGCGAGCCTTAACGCTGGTGATCACCGGAAAAGCTCAAAACCCCTGTTCCTGCAATGCTACCTGATTTAGTCCAAATTAGCCTTAGTACCAGTAGAAGGAATTGATCAGCATACTCTTTTTAGCAAGCCTACCAATCTGGTTTTCAAAATCGAGCTAAGATCATAGCTCTCCCCAAATCGCGCGCCATCAGTAAACTGGCTCTCGCCGCCAGGCCACGCCGGCGATCCTCCGGTCAAATTGACCCCTCCAGTAGCCTTGCTGTGCCCTAGAGATCATTCCCAAGCTTGGAGTTGAGCTCATTCGCCCTGAATCGAAAACCCCCTTTGTCCAGTGTCGTCTTCTCCAGCGCCGGTCGCCGGAATTTGTTCCCGGCCGATCCAGCCGACACCACCTTGTCCCTTAGCTTCGCCTCACCTCCCTGAACAATTCTTTCCACTAGCCCGACACCTGGATTTGCCTAGATTGTGAGTTATGCCTATGCCAAGATCACTGTCCAGTAGCTCAGTTCATGTCCAGGCCACCGTAGTTCATCGCCGGATTTGGCCGCCCTCCGGCCACCTTCATCCCTTGTGCCTGTTGAGTATATTGTTCCTGTTAGTAATGCCTACCTCCCAGACAAAGTGGTGCATCAATTGGAGCCCTGAATCAAAAGTTAAGCCATGCCCTAGTTTCTGGCCATGTCCAGCACTATGTCAGTGCATGTCAGCCACTGGCATTAGCCTTGTTTGACCCCTTCTGGTTGAGCAATTGGAATGCCACCTTGTCCTTTAGATTCCTGGAGTTGTGTTCTACAACTTTCTCTACTATCACTTCTCCAGAAAACCATCCTAAGATCAGTTTGAAGTTATGCCAAAGCCATGAACTGAATGTCGACCCTTCGACGTTCAATCCTTTTTAGCCGTTTCTTCGACCAGAGCCCTTGTGACCTTGCCCTAACCTTTTCCCCTGCATGCATGACTTATTTACTTAATACTTTCTATAGAAACTATTTTCAGTACGTTTATGTGGTATGTGTTTGTGTGTTGGTTGATTGCCGCAGAGTCAGAAGCTGAAGGAGCGGAAGAAGTCTTTGAAGATCCGTCTGAGTTTTTAGACCCAACATTGCAAGGCAAGCCTCATTCCTTTGATCATGTCTCACCCAATATTTTCATATGAAGTATATTCACTGCTTCTTACTATGCATGCTTAGTTGAAATACAAGTTATGTTGGAATGACATGAGTAGATATTCCCTAATGAATCATGAAACCCCTTTTTGTTATTGAACTCTCTTATATATGCTTTTGTCACCCTAGGACTCATATACTGAATATCCACATTAAACTTGAAATGGTCAAATGTATGAGAAGTTACATGAAAACCGTTTTGTCAAGAAAACTGATAAGAAGGATCAGTAGTGAGGATTGGTTTATATGGAGAGGGTGCGGTGCGCACCAGGGATTGTGAATGTTCCTCACTATTGGTTCATAAGGACAAGAACCTTGTGCTGTGTCTCTATACGAATTGTAAACGTACCAACCACTTGCCTGGTATGGGACAGGCACAACTTAGTAGCTTTTTGGTATTAGCAGTTCCCTGCATGGTTTGACGATCTGGTTTCTCGCGTGGAAACTGGAAGGCCAAGGTTCGGCCATGAGTGATGTGAGTTCAGAAAAATGATGAGAGGTAAAGGCGTAAAAGAAGGAAGGCGCCCTAGACCTGATTAAGCCGTGAGCGGCTGTAATCTTAAATGGTCGTATGTCTCGCGTGGACATAGACCAAGGCTATGTGTCCTGCGGGAACATAGACCAGAGAGGCTAGGAAGTAAGGCAGTGGGGAAGACCCACAACGGTACTTGAGACTTAATTGTCTATTTACCGAGCGGGGATACTGTTAATACTGGATTGTAAAGCGTTGTGTGATCTCGGCGTTGTCACATGTGTGTAAGTCACATGGAGCTGATCCGACTTGAAAGCCGAGTGAACCAGTGGGTTTAAAAAGAGGTACACCTTTGCAAAGTGTAAAAGAAGTATCAGATACTCTGTACTCCCAGGTTGAGGAGTCTTTTCGTAGTGGATGTTATCCATGGGTTATAGCACAAGTAATGTTTTGGAATGTTTTCATAATGCGGTTAACAAAGTAGTGACTCATGGGAGACCACTACATCTAATGTTTTGTTGAAAATCTGTTTAATGTTTAAAGTACCATTTTCATGACAAAAGTACTGTTTTACTGAACAAATGACTTGGAAATCTATATATCTTTATCCATATGAAACTAAAACCCCAGAATCATATGTTTCACCCTCATGTAAGTACAATTACAATAATCCCTGGAATGAGTGTTGCTGAGCACCAAGTGCTCACCCTTGCATTTACATCCAACTGTAGAAGAGGGATTCGAGGATCCCGATTCCTTCAGTTATGAGTTCCCGGCAGAAAATGGAAGTGCCCCGGACGAGCCCACGTTCTAGAAGGATTACGCACCAAGTCAAGTCAGATGTGGGAGAAGCCCCTCCAACCCCGCTGCGGATGGAAGTCAAGCTTTTTGTCGTTGCCTTGTGCTTTATGTTGTGTGTTCGGTACTTGGATACCGATTCTGGTTCTGATAAACTAGTTATTTTCCTAGCAACTCTACTTAGTGCCATTTTCGGTGCTTTGGCTATGTAATATTGGCCATGTTGGCCTGATACTTGTTTAATGTTTATTACTATGCTTGTGTGGTTTGGAGCTCATGTGACATCCTGCTGTGTGTAACCTACCTGGGCGGTTACCAAGGTGATCCTCAAATGGGGGTCTCACAACGGCCCAAGTTAGATAGTTTCTACAAGCATTCCTGGTTTTATTCTGTACGTTTACATAGGAAAAATCCTTCGCCTGTGAAGGAGTTTTTCTTCTATTTCTGTAACTTTTTATCACCTATAGTGAAATCCTAACAGGACGTAGGGCTATTACTCCCACCATCGAGGGCCCGAACCTGTATAAATCTCTCTGTGCTCCTGTTCACCATTGTTCTACATACCTTCCCGGAGGGTCATCTTGAAAGGTCTCACCATTACAAATTTTGCATAAGTTCGGCTGAGGACTCCGAGTCCGAATCGTTGACAGCTGGCGCCCACCGTGGGGCCTTTCTCAAGGCGTCCTAATTGAAATCCGGAGGTTCGCTAAAACATGGCTGGAGCATATGATTCCGAGAACGATTTCGATCTCGAGGATTATGCCCATATACCAATGCCTTCTCCAAGCGATCCTGTCCCGATGGGGGAGGTGGAAGGCCAGAATCTTCCACAGGTTGAATCTTCTCTCCAGGTCATGTCAATCGACCAGGGAGCAACTGGCGCAAGGTCAGAACCCACGGAGGTTCCTAATGTGCTAGGCGATGAATCCGGCCCATCATACGACCCCGCTAAGGGAAAATATGATGATGACCCGGAAATTAGCCCAGGAAGGTTCGACCCTGATAACCTTCACCGTCTCTTTGATTTCGAGTCCGACTCGGAACAAACTGAGATGTTTTCCCCATCGGCAACCTCTCTCCCTAGGCAGTTTGCCGCGCTGTCGGAAGAAACTCCCGATCAACAGGCTGCCAGGGAAGAACAAGATCGCAAACAGAAGGAGGATCAAGATCTCGAGCAACAAAACAACGAATTGCGCAGAACTGCCCTAGAGGCTCTTCAAGATGCGCAGGTTCATTACGATGCTGCTCCGAGTTCTTCTCGACGGTCGCGTGGTCGAAAACGTGACCAGACCCCTTCTTTGCCACCGAAGCGTTTCCCAGTGGACGAAGAAACAATAACACCTGGTGCCCCTAGGAGAAGTACCCATGGTCAACTACGAACTATCGCGGAAGTGATGCGTAATTTTCCTCCTACGGTCACGGATGCGCAGAAACCAGCCTTTTTTAGGATCCTGGCGGAGAGACTGGATGAGGTCGCGTCCGAGGCGACCCCAATGGCCTCCTCCCGCTCGGTAACGCATTCCCGTGAGAGAGATGGTCCTCATTCTGGTTCTGGCCGGCGGAGTTACCCGCCGCCCGTACCGTCCCGACAGGACAAATACCGGCGAATGCAGGATTATCGTAGTAGAGATCGAGTTCCTGTTCACTCTTGTTTGGGACCACGAGTAACCTCGCCATTGCGTGAGGTCGCCCGAGACCCAACCGACAGTCACAGGGCGATTCACGGTCCTTATGTTGGTTGTAAAGCTTTTTCGCCTGGCCTACGAGCAGTCGTTTGGCCCGATAAGTTTCGACCAGGGGCCATTGAGAGGTTTGATGGAACTCAGAACCCATCCGAGTTCCTTCAGATCTATATTACTGCCATCCAAGCGGCTGGAGGTGATGACAAGGTCATGGCCAACTACCTGCCTACAGTCCTCGCAGGACCGGCTAGAACCTGGCTGTTTAATCAGCCTGAGGGTTCCATCTACAATTGGGAAATGCTATGCGATGCCATCCTCAGCAATTTCCAAAATTGTTACCAAAAGCCGGGTAAGGAGGACGACCTGCATCGGCTGCGGCAAACTTCAACCGAAACACTTCGGCAGTTTGTCAAGAGGTTTGTCGGGGTGAGGAATACCATCCCGAACATATCTGATGGCTCCGTAATCAGGGCGTTTAAGCATGCCGTTCGATACCGGAGATTCACTGAGGACTTGCTTATCCACCCTCCTCGATCAGTGGCCGATCTGTTCGACATGGCTGATCGATATTCCGATGCAGCCGAAGCTGTCGAATGGAACCGAATGGTCGACAAGGGGGACCTACCACCCCAACCAGGCTTCAAGGGCGCCGAGAAAGAAGATTCAAGCAAGAAGCCGGAGTCTTCACCGGGTGGGAAGTCAAAGAAGTCGAAGAGGAACCGCTCTGGACAGTACCGCGAGGTCGCAGTCGCAGAGAAGCCACCTTCGACCAAAGCTAATAAGTCTTCATTTAAAAGTAAAACTGCCTCTGGTGGTCGGGATTCCGACCAGCCAGAAAAATCAACTAATCCGCAGGAGGGCAAGAAGTGGTGTCCACTCCACAACTCCGCAGGCCACGACCTCAAAAACTGCAGGAATTGGACGATTTCTACCAAGGAGTTAGGCCAATGCCAACCTTACCGCCTAAAGAGCAGGCGTGCGGGATTAGAGACGTCGACGGAGATGAAGAAATGGCTTGCCAGGTACCTCAAAATCATGTTAATGTCATTTTCGGGGGTTCTTCCTCTTTCGTTTCCAAAAGGCAGTTTAAAGCCTTCTACCGAGAGGTTAACCAAACGGAGACATCCCTTGGTGAACCTCAATACCCCCGTTGGTCGGATATGCCTTTGACGTTCGATCGTGCTGACTGTCCTGTGGGGCTAACCCGACCATTGAGGCTACCTCTGGTCATTACCCCAATCATCAGTAACGCGAGAGTCGAAAGGGTCCTGATTGACGGGGAAAGTTCCCTTGATCTTTTATTGGTGAAGGCTCTCGACGAGATGCAAATTCCTCGTTCGAAGATCAAACCCATAATTCATCCGTTTTATGGGATAATCCCAGGCCCCTCCATGATGCCATTGGGACAAGTGGTCCTCCCGTTCACTCTGGGAGAACCAGACAACTTCCGGACAGAATTGGTTACTTTTGATGTAATCGATTGTGACTCAGCTTATAATGCAATCTTTGGCAGGCCGACTCTTGCTAAGTTCATGATGGCAACGCACTATGCTTATCAGTGCGGGAAATTGCCTGGCCCCAAAGGTGTCATCTCGGTCCGAGGCAGTCGCAACGTGGCACTCACGTGCGACTGGCTATCTTTGGAAATGGTCAATCAACTTCCCCTCCGGGACGCTCAGGTCGCCACCGTCGCCGCCGATGCGATCAAGGCTGCTCCTCGACCGGATGAAAAACTCAAACAAGTTCCTTTATACCCAGATGATCCATCCAAGACAATTCGGGTCGGATCAGCCCTGGATGACAAATAGGAACTCGATCTCGTTGCTTTCCTCCGGGCTAACGCAGACGTGTTTGCGTGGAAACCGTCCGACATGCCCGGTGTCCCAAGGGAAGTAATTGAGCACAGGTTAGCTATTCAACCTGGACAACGACCAATAAAGCAAAAGCTCAGGCATTTTGCTGCTGACCGACAGGAAGCCATCCGAGAGGAGTTGGACAAACTCCTACTGGCCGGGTTTATCCGCGAAGTGGATCAACCGGAATGGCTCGCCAATCCGGTCATGGTCCGCAAGTTAAATGGCAAGTGGCGCATGTGCGTCGACTACACTAGCCTCAACGCTGCCTGTCCGAAGGATGACTTTCCCCTTCCCCGCATCGACCAGCTGGTCGACTCTACAGCGGGTTGCGAACTGATGAGTTTTCTGGACGCTTACTCAGGATATCATCAAATTAGCATGGCAGAAGACGATGAAGAGAAGACTGCCTTCATCACCCCGTTCAGCACATACTGCTACGTCAGAATGCCGTTTGGTCTCAAGAACGCAGGTTCCACGTACCAGCGCTTGATGCAAAAGACCTTTCTTTCCCAGATAGGGCGTAATCTCGAAGCATATGTAGACGATTTGGTTGTAAAAAGTACCAAGAGATTGTCTCATTTGGACGATCTCGCTGAAACCTTCTGTAATTTGAATCGCTTTGGAATAAAATTAAACCCGGAGAAATGTTCTTTCGGGGTTTCTTCAGGAAAACTCCTCGGTTTTCTTGTGTGTTCCAGGGGCATTGAAGTTAATCCTGAGAAAATCAGGGCTATTGAACAAATGAGATCGCCCTCAACCATGAAGGATGTTCAACGCCTGGCTGGTCGCATGGCGGCTTTAAGTCGTTTTATATCACGACTAGGCGAAAGGGGATTGCCTTTCTTCAAAGCCTTGCGGAAGCATCATAATTTTACATGGTCAGATGAGGCCGAAAAAGCATTTCAGGAGGTAAAAACATATCTATCCAGTCCGCCAGTATTGGTGTCTCCCGACAAAGGAGAATCATTGCTTCTTTACTTGGCGGCCACACCGCACGCGGTCAGCGCCGTTCTGATCGCAGATAGGGAAGGAATACATAGACCCGTCTACTATGTGAGCGAGGTACTTCATGGTCCTAAGGAGCGCTACCCTGAGGTCCAGAAGATACTTTACGCGCTACTGATGGCTTCCCGTAAGCTACGACATTACTTTCAAGCGCACAAGATCACAGTACCCTCCTCTTTTCCTTTGGGGGATATTGTCCGAAACCCAGAGAAATCTGGTCGAATCGCCAAATGGGCGGTCGAACTCGGTGCCTTCGAGATCCATTTCACGCCCCGCACGGCGGTTAAGTCTCAGGTTTTGGCCGACTTTGTGGTCGAATGGACCAACCCTGAGCCACCCGTGCAGTTGGCAGAGGAACTGGAGTGCCCATATTACTGGACAATGTACTTTGACGGCTCCCGTAGTTTTCAACACTCGGGGGCTGGAGTGGTCTTAGTTACGCTCCAGGGCGAACAGGTTAAGTATGTCATTCAACTACACTTTGTTGCGACTAACAATGCAGCAGAGTATGAAGGTCTTCTTGCAGGGCTCCGGGCAGCAAAATTCCTCGGAGTCCGTCGATTAGTGGTGAGGGGAGACTCACAACTGGTCGTAAACCAGGTAAACAAGGAGTACAGCACCTCCGATGAGACAATGGCTCATTACCTGGGGGAAGTGAGGAGATTGGAAAAACACTTCAGTCATTTCGAAGTCCAATACATCCCGCGAAAGGACAATATTCTCGCAGACCAATTATCCAAAATTGGGTCATCACGCTCATCCGCTCCTGCAGGAGTGTTCATTGAACACTTGGACCATCCTTCGATCATGACTTCGGTCGAGGATGATCCGGTAATAGCCTTCGTTACCAACCTCGGTCAGGAACAAGATTGGACTCATCCATTGAGGGTCTATCTTGAACATGGGACCCTACCCGAGGACGAAACCGAAAGTGATCGGTTAATTCGAAAAGCACGTCTGTACAAACTCATAGATGGGATTCTGTACAGAAAGGGTACTCAAGGAGTATTCATGCGTTGTATATCTCAGGAGGAAGGAAAATCCCTCTTGAAAGAAATACATGACGATGTATGCGGTGCGCACGCGTCATATCGGACACTGGTCGGAAAGGCTTTTCGACAAGGATTCTACTGGCCTTCGGCACTTGATGATGCCAAACATATGGTCAAGACGTGTCCCCAGTGTCAGTTCCACGCAAGACAAGTTCATCAACCTGCCTATGCGTTGCAAACCATTCCTCTCGCATGGCCATTCGCGGTCTGGGGGATGGATATCGTCGGTCCTATGCCACAAGCGGTCAATGGGTACAAGTTTATGTTCGTAGCCATTGACACATTTACAAAGTGGATTGAGGCCGAACCAGTACGAAACATTACCGCATCAGCCGCACAAAAGTTCTTCCATAAGAA
Source organism: Pharus latifolius (assembly GCA_019359835.1). Classification (NCBI taxonomy): domain Eukaryota; kingdom Viridiplantae; phylum Streptophyta; class Magnoliopsida; order Poales; family Poaceae; genus Pharus; species Pharus latifolius. Next base: position 24,379,274 of record CM033326.1, read on the forward strand.
CATTGTGGCACGTTTTGGTGTTCCAAACCGTCTCATCACAGACAATGGTTCTCAGTTCGCCAGCGGTCTTTTCCTGGACTACTGCGATCAGGTTGGGACCAAGGTGTGCTTTGCTTCTGTGGCACATCCACAAAGCAATGGTGCTGTAGAACGAGCCAATGGGCAAATACTGCAAGGCATTAAAAAGCGCGTCTTTGATCGCCTTAAGACCCGCTCGGGGGCTTGGGCAGATGAGCTCTATACTGTTCTATGGGCATTACGGACTACTTCTAGTCGAGCCACCGGTGAGACGCCCTTCCATTTGGTCTATGGGGCCGAGGCTGTATTGCCTATGGAAGTAAGTATTGGTTCTGTTCGGACAGATCAATTCGAACAGGTTAATCAGTCCGAACAACGGGCGCAAGATCTCATCCTCTTAGAAGAACGGCGTGATCGCACCCTGGTTAAATCCGCGGCATACTTGCAGGCTTTACGCAGGTATCACAGTAAAAAGGTGCGACCACGTGATCTCAACATGGGCGACTTGGTTTTACGAAAAATTCAAGACCAGTCTAATCGCAACAAATTCTCCCCAAAATGGGAATGTCCTTATACTGTTGTCTCAGTGCCGCGAACAGGATAGGCGTGATTAGCTATGGAGGATGGTCGGATTTTGTCCAATACTTGGAACATCGATCAACTTCACAAGTTTTACGTGTAAGTATTCCAGTCCCTTTTTTCCTGTTCAATTAGCATCTTTTCATAAAATAAAAAATTTTTTTGCTTTCATACAATGAGTTTTTCTCTTTAAGCCCGTATCATATGCATTCGACCTGGGGCTGACCGCCGGCGGTCAGATCGTTACAACAATCTAATCGGATTCGCTGGTCGATCTCATCACCACTTCCAGATAAGTCACTCCTAAATAAGCCGTTTCTGAGCGCATACGGGACTATCTGGCAAGTCCTTGCTCATCTGAGTGGCTACCAGTTCGCAATAAGATTAAACGTTACATTGATCCTGATCGTCGGTTTAAAACGCACAGCCCTCGTCATTACGCTTGTGTTTTCTCCTCTGCTTATAACACTAAGGCTTCAGTATTCATAAGCAGAGGCGGGGGCTAGGGGGGATGTGCTTATAGTATGGAACTCATAATATAAAATTGCAAAATATGTACTTCCTGTCAAAAATGGTTTTTTACATACATTGCATTATACACAATTGTTTGGATACAAAAATAAGGATCATTCGATCCCCAGCTCAGTCAGGAGCCTGTCTACAAAGGGCTTGACCTCCTCCATGACGGCATCGAGCAGCTCATCGCTCTCGACCTCAACTGGACCCACCAGTGCGCTCAAATCTGCATCTGGGCCATGGTGAAGTCGAACCCGGCTGAGTACAGCTTCTGCGGCTTATAGAACCCTGGTTCTGATCACCTCTTCGCGTCGCCGTATATCTCCAGGGAGATACTCAAGCAGTGATTCTGCCTGGGCAGTGAGCAGCGATGTCCAGTCGCTTACGCTGAGGTTGTCTTTCTTTGGTTCTACCACATCGGTCTTCAGAAGATCAGCCACGGCCTTCAGTTTTTCGAAGACCAGGAGGCTCAGCTCTTTGATCGCCCGATCGGTGTGGTGAATCGAGGATTCAAGAAGCCCCTTGTCCCGACTAAGCTGTGTAATTCGACCTGCTTACGCTGTACAGAGAGAGGAGATTATCTGCATGTTATGGATTCAAGCCTTCTTAATCAGGGATCGGCTTACCAGCATTTTCTGATCGAAGTTTGTTGATTTCATTCTCTTGTTTCTTAAACATCGAGACTGAATTGAGCCTCATTTTGGCCACCTCTCTCTTCAAAAATGTAACCTCTCTGCAGCGAAATCAAGGCAGTCACAACCAAAAAGCACCCATACTAACCAAAGGGTAATGATTCTCACCTGCGCAAGCTGTCGCGTTCTTTCTGAATGGCTTCTGTACTGGCCATCACAGCACGCGACTGGCCTGTTAGCCAGGATAACCCCTGTGATGTAAAGGAAGAGGATCAAAGGTGTCCTAAGTACAATTCAGGCACGAGAGCAGAGGTTCATTATACCTTCATAAACTTTTGTAAGATAGCATCATCTAATCCAGCGGGGATCCTCGCCAGAGCCCCGGATGTGCTTACCACAGGGACAGTCGGTGGAAGTGCCGGCTGGGCGCTACCCCCAGTAGTCATCGGTCGCGACTGGGTCCCTGCATTTATTCCTTCCCCTGTGGTCTGGATGACTTCCTGGACCACAGGGGTGGAGCATTCTTCGTTGGAAGCTCCTGTACCAGCTACAGCTTCAACCCCTCCGGAGGCGGTTGAAGGGCTGAACGCCGTCTTTCTTTGCCTGACAAAGAAGACAAGTTGAGCAATTTTTTCACCATTTATTATAGCCCAGTTAAAGGTTCTTACCTTACATGAAATCCATCGTCGGTTCTAACTTTCTTCTTGATGAACAAGGCATCTCCCTCCTGGATGTGTTCTGCTATGAGCATATTCCTAAGAAAAAGATAGAGACAAAAAGCAAGGTCTTTACCTGGGCTACCAGGCTGACTGGTGGAGCTGCATCTGAAGGCCTTTGCAGGTCCTCCACAGCCGGCCTTTGCTTAACCATCTCCACCTCTGTCTGCAAAGGTGGAGCATTTTCCTCCCTAGGACTCGTGGTAGTCGCGGGGAGAAGTTCTTCTCCCTGTATAAACATTGACTTGTCAAAATATACAGAAGGAATTGAAGAAAGTATGACTGTAAGGAACCCTTACAGAGGTCGTCCTTTCGACTAGGGAAGCGGAGACAATCAACCCTGAAGCCTCGGGGGCTTCAGGAACTGGGAGGACATCCGCGATCCCAAGATTTTCAGCGGTGGCAGGATCTGTCACGGCCACCTCTTCGGTAGCAGTGGTCTCTGCGGGGCAGTTTGGAGCATCGCCGGATGGGAGGTCCGCGATCTTCCTCCTCCGAAGGACCAGAGGAACATCATCCTCTTCCTCCTCGCTCCCCTCTCCCTCTACGACGAAGAAGTGATTCCAATCTGCGCCTGGTAAAACAGAAGGGATGTGATATCTTACCGCCGTCTTTCTTGCGGTAGGAGGATTGCTCCGTGAAGACCCCTCCCCGGGATTTGGCCTGGCCTTCTTGGGGGCAGGACTCTTTATCCTGGGTCTTTGGGAGACCTTCTTCACGTTCTTCACCGTTGGCTTCCCAAGAGAGCCGACGTTCTCACTCGGGAAAGTCGTCTCGGCGAACCTTCCTAGGAGCTGGTTCACATTTCCGATGGAATTGTTTAGCGCTGGACATGCATAAGATCTGAAAAACAGAAGCCAGATAAAGAATGTACCTTTCGGCGTTCCTATTTTAGGTCGTCGCCGGCGTGAATCAGGCTCTGTGGGCGAGGCGATCCCTTAGGGCCCTCTACATCGGCATTGTAGGCCCTAAGGAGGGAGTTGGTCCGCCTCTCAATTTCAGATGAAGGCAGGACTGTTCCCAAATTCGAGTCAGAATTTGCGCAATTCAAGAATGGCAAAGCTCAGCGCCAAAGAAACAAATACCTTTACTGTAGTCCAAGGTGCTGTCCGCCATGGACCTAATCTCCCATGCCGGATGAGCCCTTTCGCACAGAGGACTCACCCGATTCTTCACAAAGTCTCGGATGACATCTCGAGCTGTCAACCCTTGATTGACCAAGCGAAGGATCACCTCGGCATGCTTCGAAAGCTCCAAGTTCATCGCCGAGGGAGCATCTAACTCGCTCGACTTCTCTGGTCGCGAGTTTTCAAACCACAGGCTGCTCTCGGATGGTGGAGAGCAGTAAAACCACCTTTGGTGCCACCCATGCACAGAGTCTCACAGGGGTGGGGAGGGATACTCCTTTTTATCCCTCAGCCAGAAGTAGATGCATCCGGCGGCGTTGGTGCTCTTCAACCACGCCGAGAAGTAGAATCGCCGGAAAAGATCCACGCTGGGATACACTCCGACGAACGCCTCACAGAGATGCTGGAACACCGCAAGGATCAGCATCGCGTTGGGGTGGAGGTTAATCAATTCCCACCCATAGTGCTCAAGGACATCTTTGAGGAACCGACTCTCAGGGAATCGGAACCCGCAGCACAAGTACTCCTCAAAAACCACCAACTCGCCCTCTTAGACGGTTGGGGTTTCTTGGTCCTTCTCCGCAGGCCGCCAGTTGATGAGCAACCGCGGAGGAAGGATCTCCTCCTTCTCTAACGCCACTAGGCTCTCCTCAGAGTGGTGAATGGATCGGCTCCAGGATGCCATTTTTGGTGGAGAATCAAAGGAAAAGTTGGCGATTTTGGGGAGACGAAGGCTGAAGAAAATGAGGGTTTTGTGCGGCGGGAACGATGAGGGTTTTTGGCTGTGTGGCTTCTTTGAGAAGACATCTTCTCTTTTTATAGACCCAAGGCGGCGCATTAATGTGAGTAAACGTTTCATTTCAAACGTTCCATTGAATGCTTTATTCATTTCCCATAATGGATACTGCCTCTGGCGGACCCGATAAAGTGTTCAGGCATCGGATCTGAAACAAAAAGACTTCTTTGTTTCGGAAACTGAAAGTGCAAAAGGACTGAAAAATTTTCAGTACTTTTCAGAAGACGTTTTTCCTTTGTATGCTTTGAACATTTTTTATGGAAATGCTTTGCAACTCAATTTTTAACGTACTGGTATATGTTTAATTGGGTTATGGTTTGATCGAAACCATGTTTTAGACTAAACTTCGATTCTAATCGGAGTGACAGTCTGACCGAGTTCCAACTCTGGTCGCAATTCAGTTCTGACCGCGGCCCTAAAACTGATCGCGGTATCAGGGCAGGTCGCGATGCTTTTGAAAGCATGATTCTAATCGCAGAACTAAAGTTTCCTGTGTATGAGTGGTCGCGAGCATAACATTTATGGCCATATTTTCGCACAAAAGATGTGAGGAATATTCATGAGAAATAAGAAACTTTTATTTCTTACATTCTTTACATACAAAAGGAATACAGTCGATCAAAACGTCGACTTGCTCCGAAAGAAGTTTACAAAGTTCCCAAAGGGACATGTCGTTGTCAGCAGGATCTACACTGGCAACCCCCAGGGAACTAGCAACTACCCTAAGTCTATCTACATCGTCCCTAACAACAGACGCACTCTTGTCCCTAATCAAGTCGGAGAGTTCTCGCTGTTGCTGAGCGTGATCCCTCTCTCGACGGAAATGGAGCGCCTCTTCCCGGGATCGATCAAGACATTCTGCTAGATGCAGAATCTTCGAGGCCATCTCCTCGGTCTTCTTCTCCAGGGCATTCTTCTCCTCCAGAAGAGTCTGTCCGGAAGGAAGAGATGGAGCAGTAGAAGGCTGATCGTTGCAGCCTCCAACCTCCTGCATTTTGCAAAAGTTAGTCATACTAACTATAATTATCAGCAAAAGGGGAGAAGAATTATTACCTATCCCAATGCATGACCCGTTGATATACCCATCTTGGGAAGAGGATCATCAGATGGTGGAAGTGCAACCTCCCCACCAGATGATTGCTTCGCCAACCTAATATGGCAATCATCTGATCGAGGGATAGTCACCGCTTGCCGACCAGAATGTCGATCACCCAAAAGGATGGGAGAATTGGAGGGAAAAGGAGAGAGTTGAGAAGAATTCCTCTCCAAGGTTAAAAGCCTAACTTGCCGAGATGCATGAACGGGGAGAGTCAAAGGAACTGAAGGAAGAAAGAAACTTGCTACATTCTTCACCTTTGTTCCACTGGAAGATCCTTCGTCAACCTTGGGTTTCTTCCTTAAGGGAGACAGGTCTTCAATCATTTTAGGCCCTTGTTCGACAACTTCCTCATCATCACTCTCAATCTCGATGATGTCGTGATCTGTCATCAGGAGGAGTATGTGAGAAGGAAGAAGGCAAGGTGACAAGAAAAGGACTTAGGCGTGGGGAGAAATTGTGAAGTTTTACAAATCCAGGAGCCTGGTATTTATGACCGCCAGGGTGACGGTTTGCATTCCAGACGCCTCGGGTTTCGTCAAAACATTTACAATTTTACCTCGAGATAAAAACAGTTCTACGGCGCTATCATTGCCCGTCACATAATGTCAGAACCCGTCTTGGGAAACCAACCATTTTTCACTTAGTGCGCCACTAAGTGGAAAAATTGAAGAGTCGGGTTAAAAATCCAATGCATGGTCTTAAAATTCGAAATAAACACGTCTCTTCGTTTTCTACGAATTTGGGGGCTAGCTGACGAGGATTGTCACCCGGGTCACCTCTAATAAACTTTTGGTTCAAGACAGGTTCGAACCAGACATGTATCTGGCAATGCAAACTCAAGCTATTCTGAGGGGCATCGCCATGAGGTCGCAAGCTTTACGCGATCAGGTCGCGGGCTTCGTGCGATCAGGCCGACAGCTTTGCACGGTCAGAAGTTCGTATGCTATACGCGAACTGGATATCCGGGATGTTGCGCGATCAGCCCACATTCCGCGGTCAGAACATTCTTGACCAGGGTGCTTGGAGTTTATTCGGTTATCCATATAACAGGATATTCCAAGCATCCCGAGGATTCCTCCACGTTGAAGACCAACCGTCAGAGGTTAATATATACGGTTATTCGTGATTAACACGTGTTGATAACCTCCGTGGAAGTTAACAGCAGTTCTCCAAAAACCGCAGCCAACCGTTTGATGCAGTTTTCTTCATATGGCACCCTTTCGACCAGTATAAAAGGGTGGCATAAAGGTCCGAGGAGGGGGATGATCCAATCCATTTTTGGAAGAACAAGACTCCTGATACAAGTGAGACATAACGCATCTCAACCACTAAAAACAGCCAAGTCTACGGCCCAAGTTAGATAGTTTCTACAAGCCTTCCTGGCTTTATTCTGTACGTTTACATAGGAAAAATCCTTCGCCTGTGAAGGAGTTTTTCTTCTATTTCTGTAACTTTTTATCACCTATAGTGAAATCCTAACAGGACGTAGGGCTATTACTCCCACCATCGAGGGCCCGAACCTGTATAAATCTCTTTGTGCTCCTGTTCACCATTGTTCTACATACCTTCCCGGAGGGTCATCTTGAAAGGTCTCACCATTACAAACTTTGCATAAGTTCAGCTGAGGACTCCGAGTCCGAATCGTCCACAGATATGGCATGGTGAAGATCTTGAGGAAACGAGCACTGCTACCACTAAGCAGGACCCGAAAGTGGATTGCAGTAATGATGATCATCAGAACATTGATAATGTTCATCAGATGTGCATGTAGATGACGATAATTTATATGAAATGTTACGTGATGTTGAAGAAGATTACAGCGAAAACGATTTTGGTAAATTTGAGAAATTAATTGTTGATTTTGAAAAGCCTTTTGTTCCCCGGATGTGCAAAATTTACAAAGTTGTCTTCTGTGTTGAGATTATATAACTTGAAGGCAAGCAACGGTTGGAGCGATAAGAGTTTCACGGTGCTATTAGATCTTTTTGCGGACATGCTTCCGGAGAGAAATGAGTTGCCAAGATCAGTTTACCAGGCCAAAAAACTATTCTGTCTGTTGGGAATAGAAATCAAAAGAATACATGCATGCCCAAATGATTGTGTTCTGTACCATAATGAGTATGAGGATTGGCATGTTTGTCCAAGATGCGGTGCATCGCGGTATAAGCATAGAGACCGAATTTATCACAATGGGTGTGATGACGTAAAGAAAGGGCCTCCGGCCAAAACTATGTGGTATTTGCCTGTGATTCCTAGATTGAAACAGCTGTTTGTAAATCCGAAAGATGCGAAGTACTTGCGTTGGCATGTTGAAGGTCGGAAACAAGACGGAAAACTAAGACATCCAGTTTATTCTATTCAATGGAGAAACATTAACAGAACATTTGGTGAGTTTGGCGGCGAAGTGAGGAATATAAGGTTTGGGCTGAGTACGGATGGTATGAATCCACACAGAAATATGAGCAGTCGGCATAGCACTTGGCCTGTTCTTTTATGCATCTACAATCTTCCTCCTTGGTTATGTATGAAGCACAAGTACATCATGATGTCGTTACTAATTTCAGGACCCAGACAACCCGGGAATGATATTGACGTGATTCTATCACCGTTAGTCGAGGACTTACATAAATTGTGGAGCGAAGGGGTGCGGGTGTGGGATGCACATAAGCGAGAGAATTTCATGTTGCGGGCCATGATATTTTGTGCCATAAATGATTTCCCGGCCTACGGAAATTTGTTGGGGCATAGTACGAAAGGAGGCAAGGCTTGTCCTATTTGCCTGGATGAAACTGAAAGCATGTGGTTACCGAACTGCAGAAAAACAGTGTACATGGGTCACCGCAGATTCCTTCCGATGCATCACGCCTACCGTAAGAAGACGAAGTCATTTAATGGGAAGCCTGATGAAGGATTAGCACCAATGTTTGTGATTGGTAAGGAGCTTTACTTGTGCATAAAGGACATCAAAGTTGAGTTCGGTAAATGTTCTAAACCTGCAGGAAAAAATGTTTGGAAGAAGAGATCGATTCTTTGGGATCTGCCATATTGGGAGCAATTACAAGTTCTACATTGCATTGATTTCATGCACGTAGAGAAAAATGTTTGTGACAGTTTGATTGGTTTGTTGTTGAACATTCCAGGAAAGACGAAAGATGGCATCAACGTTCACCGTGACATGCTCAAAATGGGCATATGGACTGAGCTTGCACCATTGGAGAAGGGAAAGAGTACATACCTCCCCCCGACCTGCTATACTTTGTCAAAAAGAGAAAAAAACAGAACTCTGCCAGTGCCTATATGGTGTCAAAGTTCCATGCGGGTATTCTGCGAACTTGAAAATTCTTGTGTCCATGAAGGACTTGAAACTGGTTGGTATGAAATCCCATGATTATCATGTACTGATGTCACAAATGCTCCTATTGCTATCAGAGGCATTTTCCCAGTCAAAGTCAGAGAGACAATTACAAAGCTATGTTATTTCTTCAACACAATATCTGGCAAGGAAAGTGTGTACTCCTAGCAAGTTAATTAGCTCCATTCATGGAACTTGCCAGATTTTTTGGACCTAAATATTTGCTACAATTGTGTCCTTGCAGGTAATTGATCTAGATGGACTGGATGATTTGCAACGCGATGTGACTACAACTCTTTGTCAGTTGGAGATGTATTTCCCTCCGTCTTTTTTTGATGTTATGGTCCATATAATTGTTCACCTTGTCAGAAAAATTAAGTTTTGTGGACCCGTGTTCTTGCGCTACATGTATCCATTTGAGAGATTTATGGGTATCTTGAAGGAATATGTAAGGAATCGACATCGGCCTAAGAACAGTATCATTGAAGGTTGTTGGGGGAAATCTCCGCGGGACTAAGTCCAGGTAAGTTGCGTCACACTCGCCCAGGGACCTGGCCTCCGGTGCCTCCCCGGGCGCCGCCTTTTGGCCCCCGGGACCTGGCCTCCGGTGCCGTCCCGGGCACCGCCATTTGGGTCCCGGGACCTGGCCTCCGGTGCCGTCCCGGGCGCCGCCATTTGGCCCCCGGGACCTGGCGTCTGGTGCCGTCCCAGGCGCCACCTCTTGGCCCCCTGGACCAGGCCTCCGGTGCCGTCCCGGGGGCCGCCATTTGGCTCCCAGGACCTGGCCTCCGGCTCCGGTCCCGGGGGCCGCCTTTGGTCCGAAGACTTGGCCTCCGGTGCCATCCCGGGCGCCGCCACTCGCCCGGGGACCTGGCCTCCGGTGCCTCCCCGGGCGCCGCCTTTTGGGCCCCCGGGACCTGGCCGCTGGTGCCGTCCCGGGCGCCGCCATTAGGCTCCCAGGACCTGGCCTCCGGTGCCGTCCCGGGCACCGCCTTTTGGCCCCCGGGACCTGGCCTCCGGTGCCGTTCCGGGCGCCGCCTTTTGGCCCCCGGGACCTGGGCTCCGGTGCCGTCCCGGGCGCCGCCTTTTGGCCCCCGAGACCTGGCCTCCGGTGCCGTCCCGGGTGCCGCCACTCGCCCGGGGACCTGGCCTCCGGTGCCTCCCCGGGCGCCGCCTTTTGGCTCCCCGGACCTGGCTTCCGATGCCGTCCCGGGCGCCGCCTTTTGGCCCCTGGGACCTGGCCTCTGGTGCCGTCCCGGGCGCCGCCATTTGGCTCCCGAGACCTAGCCTCCGGCGCCGGTCCCGGGGCCCGCCTTTGGTCCGGAGACCTGGCCTGCGGTGCATGTCCCGGGCCTCATCGCCCTTCTAAAGGTAAAGTCTCGAGTTGATTTGTCACGTGCAGGTCACGCGAGGAGCGCCTCGGGAATCAGCGACCACCTGTCAAGCATCCAAGACGTTTGACCGGGAGAAGGACGTTCCTTCCCTTCGATCCGACGGTGGCTTCCGGGGTAGTTTAGGCTTTTTTCTTCTTTTTGGGGCTATAAATAGCCCTTGTACCCCTCTGTTGTAAGGATTGAATCACTTTTATTGGAATAGCTAAACTCACAGGCGTGCTCCGGAAGCCTCTCCCCTGGAGAGAGCCTCCCCAGCCGACTCCGGTCGGGAGCGTGTTGACAGGACTAGGGCCCCCACCGGGACCCGAACCTGTATAAATCCGCGTGTCATTTCTTGCGCTTGTCCGGCGGGGGAGGACCGGTCATCCGGTCAACCCGCGCCGCGTAACCTTCGCTAGGATTGTTCTCAAAACCTGCCGGGGTATTCGCAATACCACGACAAAGGTTATGCCGCCGAGGAGGTGATTGAATTTTGCACGAACTATATGGTCGGGGTAGACCCAATTGGCATTCCTACGTCCCGGCATGAGGGCAGGCTTCAGGGCATTGGAACGATTGGATTCAAAGCAGTCATCCCCTCTAGTGATCTATATGCAAAAGCCCATTTTTGGGTCTTACAGCACATGACGGGGGTGGAGCCATACATACACGAGCACAAGGAAATGTTACAAAAACAGAATCCTTCGAAGCCAGAGATTTGGGTCACCAGAGAACATAACAGGAAGTTTGCTGGGTGGATTGAAAATAGAGTCCTGCGAGCTTCTGAGGGCTACGTAGATGAAGTTGTTACATGGTTGGCCAGAGGGACTAGATTTACTATAGGGACTTGGTAGGGGTATGACATCAACAGCTATTCATTTTACACAAGAACTCAGGATGAGAAGAGTACTATGCAATGTAATGGAGTGACACTACTTGCTATTTCAGAGGATGCCAGAGCAGTAAGGGCACTCAACTCATATTACGGTGTTATTTACGAAATATGGGAGCTCGATTACGTATTACTTAAGATTCCTTTATTTCGATGCCAATGGGTCGAAATCCCTCGAGGTGTTAAAGTCGACAATTATGGGTTTACTCTCGTCGATCTCAGTAGAGTCGTACACCAAGACGATCCATTTATACTTGCTAAGCAAGCCACACAGGTGTTCTACATCTTTGACCCGGCCAATCCAAAGTTGCACCTTGTCCTTCACAGTAAGAGACGTATTGTTGGGGTCGAAGACGTTGTGGATGAAGAAGAGTATAATCAGTTTGACGAACTACCTCCATTTTTAGATGGAATTCTTCAATCTGTCCCTACTGAAGATATTGACGAAACAAGTTACCTGCGAGACGACCACGAAGAAGGATTATGGGTGGACAACCATTCTTGACTAATTTGCAATATGTAAGTGACGTATATTGCTTGGAGCTTTAATTGAAGAATTAATATAAATACTGATCATGTTGTGAAAAGTGTGATTACTATGGTTATGCACCCAGTCATGTGCCTGTTCATTGTCAAATCATTTTTCAAAAATTCGATGGGAAAACATACGTGAGGAATTGAGAATTATTTTTGCAAAATTTCATTTCAATTAGACTTGATTTGAGCAATAATTGATTCTTTTCACAAATCAATATGAAAACTGCAAAGTTCAGATTCCGCGTGGTGTTTGGCTGATTTGTCATTTTCATATCTCCATCTTGATTGGCTATTCGAAGAAAGTTTCTATATGCATGATTCTTTATGTTCCATGATTGGTCTTTACTGTTAATTTATTTCAAAATTATTGGAAGTCAATTGCATGGATTTTCAGGTGTCTTTACAAGTGCAAAATGATTTATTGAAACACACATGTAACTGTTCTTAGGAAAAACCCTAAGTACTAGTGCCATTGTATTGTACTATCAGTTTTAATTGCCAAACCGATAGGTAATGATGACTTATATCGGTTTCTTTTTTCCAACCGATAGTACTAGACTACCATTGTGTTGTTTATGCATGATTCTTTATCTTCCATAAATAATTTACTATCGGTTTATATTAACAAACAGATAGGAATTCTAATATCTGATATCGGTTACTTAATTTTAATCGATAGGAATATCAATACTCTGATATCGATTACTTAATATTTACCGATAGTGAAACACAATGGCAGTACTCCAAACCCTAACTGCAATTTTATTTTACTATCAGTTTTAGTTGTCAAACCGATATGAAACTTAGTGTCTTATATCGGTTTCTTATTTTTAACCGATAGTACAGACCTCTATAATAGGTTAAACACAGGGGATTTTCCCTCCAGTCCAACCGAACACATTTCCAAATAAGTGTGTACTCACGCGTGAAAAACCCTAGCCTCCCCGACGTTCCCTTTTTCGCTCCTGCACCAACAATGCCGCTCGCATTTGGGTTCTCCACCGCCGCCGGCCACTGCATCGCGCCATCGTAGGCCACTCCATGAACTGTAAGTGTTCTTGACCAACCTGATTAGAATTGGTCTTGCCGCTCACGTCAATTTCTTAAATTGATATCGAGCTATTCATATGTGATTCAATATATAACAAATATAAAACTAGATGAAAAGTGCATGAATTACAAACTTGATAGATATGAGAATTACAGACTTGATGAACATCACTAAGAATATTTCGTTACATAGCTGTCCACTATCGGTTTTAATTGTCGAACAGATAGGAAAATCATATCTTTGAGTGCACGATCCCTATATTGGTTTCTTATTTTGAACCGATAGTACAAGACCCTAATCAGCTACAAAACCATGAGAAGTCTGAATTTTCTGTTAATTATTTCCCATTTTCTAATTTTCATCTGAAATTTTGGTTCATTTAAATTTCCTAAAAAATTCTTTATTTTTCTTGGCTATGACATTAGATTTGCTTAGAGTCTTAAGAGATTTGCCTGAATGTTAAAGATTGACTTGTTTAGTTTGTGACGAGCTAATAAGACATTGATGCTTATAAAAACTTATAAAAAAACTTGCAAAACAATGATCAGTAATTCCCCAGGCTCAATCCTACCATTGATGCTTGATGTAAAGCTTATCTACTTCTGAACTGCACCATCGATTGTATGGGTTTTGCATAAAGAAAAATTTATGCATAGTGTTGCTCATTACAGTGGTGCATTCATGGTCCCTCCTGCAGAGAGACTAGCATAGTTTGCATTGCTAATCTTATCTATTATCCAATTTTGTGTAAAAAGTAGTGGCTCTTTCTTATTTTCTTAAGTACTCTGTAGCATGCTGGGAGTTTTTGTTGTATGAACTTTAACCCAGTATACCCCTTTTTTCTTTCAATGAAAATATGCAGTTCTTCTGCATGTTCTAAAAAAAATTTCTATTATCCAATCTATGCAAGTATGGCTTTGTGAAAGAGCCAAATGTTTTTCGGGTCAAAGCAAGCTTTCTGGTGAGATTCAAACACACATAAGTTTCAAATTGAAACTCTTTTGAGAATGTTTTCAATTTTGAACTTCTTCGTGGTAATAATATCTAGGACTTTTGTAAAACAAGTTTTGGCACAATTCAAATAGATTTTGATTAGCACTCGAAACTGATTTGGTTAAAAAACAAGATAGTCGAAAGCCTCTAAAAACCTTTTAAATACATTTTGAAGACCATGTAGATAGGAATTGATGATTTTTGGCCTTTTGAATGAAAATTTGACATTTTAACAAAAAGAGGTGGTTCATTATTGCCATTCCATTTTAGTTATGAACTTTGTCATGTACCTTTCTTCATATCAATTGATGGTTTGTTCATGGAATTTTAGGTAAAGCCATGTCGGCATATTCCTCGTCTGATAGTAGTGATTCGAGGAGGGCCAACGTAGATGACGCTGCTTCGTCCCAGCTCAAGAGGAAGGCGCGAGGAGAGATGATGTTGTGCCATTTGGCCAAACGCGTGGATCTTTCATGTGAGTTCAACCAGTTCGGGAGATCAATCGGGAAGAACGCCGGCCAGTACGCTGCCTATGTTGGTTTGTTGGTGAAGGAAAGGGTGAAGATCACCGTCCAGAGCTAGAAGGATGTTAAGGCCGATGAGAGGGATAGGCTGTGGGCGGAAGTGAAGGTAAAATTATTCAAAATCCATGAACTCTTGAGTAATCACATTCCCTTGGTTTATCCCGGAGATTAAGTAAGTCCTGCTTATATGCACCATTTGAAACAGGCCAAGTGGAACATCCCCGAAGATGGTCACAAGATAGCTTGCTTGAAGGACATGAACAACACGTGGAAAACCTTCAAGAGCGTCCTCGTCAGTACCTTCCTCGCTAAAGGCAAATCTCCATGCGAGAAGTACCCCTTCATAACGGAGGAGGTATGGGAGCAATTCACCCAACCGAAGGGGACCCCTGAGTTCAAGGTATGTATGCATCCTTTGCTTGATTACACCGTTGTATAGAGTAACCAACAGTGCACTAATTTTCTTGTTTCTGGTACAAAGGCCCTTAGCTAGAAGAACAAGGCAATCCAGAGGAGGAATGACCACCCGCACCGGCTCGGCTCTCGCAGCTATGCAGGGAAGGAGGAGCAGTGGAAGAAGGCTGAAGACGAGGCGTCGAATTTTGTCGACTCCCCTGCCCTGCCGCTCTCTGAGATCTGTGATCAGCGATACAAGCGCTAGTGGCTGGCCAGAGGGACTGTGTCGTCCACGGGGACTGTGGAGTTCCCAAACCCCAGGGACGTCGAGGTCGTGCAGCGAATTCTAAGTTGGCTAACTTCCTGGTTGGAATCATAGAGTGTGGTAGAAAAAACTATGATCACTCATGTGTGCACAAGTTTGTATATATTTATTCCTCACAATGTAGAGTTTTGAATGTAACAGATCTCTTACTCGAAGGAGGTGACCCAGGGGTTGTTCACTCCCCATAGGGAGAACGACATCCTAACCCGGGCTCTAGGGAACAAGGAGTATCCAGGGCGGACGCGAACCGTGGGGGGTGTGGTGCCATGGAAGGAAGACTTCTCGGAGCCCGGGCAAAAGGCGAAGAAGGCTCGCAGCTGGAAGGAAAGGGAATCAGATCTGTCTGAGAGGATACGGTCAGATATGACTACACAATTCGCGGACATGTTCTCTCAACTGAACGAGAAGTATGAATGCCTCAGCCGAATTGTGCAGTCCAAGGGTTTAGATCCAGCTGCCAAGGTCGACGCTGGTAGGTCGAGTAGTTGCGGCTCGAAGGTTCACGTGGATCCGGTGGACCTGATTGAGGTATTGCAATTCTTGAGCTATATATGCAGTTTGGTTGATGCCACTCCCATTACGTTAGAATTGTTTCTCTAACCTGTTATAATTGTTGCAAATTACAGAAGCCGGAGAGCTGTAGCCTATTGATCAACATAGGCGACGACCCTGTAGTTGTTGCACACGGGGTCGTATATCAGTGTTGGGAGGATGTCCGGATCCACTGCGTACCTCTGAAGCTTGGGTTTGCAAAGGTACAGGTGGACATGGCCCTCCCGGGCTACAGCGCTTTTCTGTTGCCCGTCCCAACGGACGAAATGCAGACAATTGACGAGGCATTGGGCTAGTACAAACAGTGGCCCAAGAAGGGTGTTAGACTACAGGAGGTAAACCCTACCCATTCTAGCTTACAACACAGTTTATATACTCAATTTGCAAAATCTAACTTACGCTTTCGTAACTTAAAGTGAACGATGGATGCCAGAGCACTTCCTGAGGACCCCAACCCCAGCACAACGCATGACCGAGCTCCTTCGGCCCCAATGCCTCCTCCGACGGCCTCGAACCCACCCAATCGATGCACGCCTCCTCGAAAAGCCCCTTCGCCATCAAATGAGGCTGGCGGCACCGCGCCCCAACCTTCGAAGGTATACACTCACTCCCCGGCCAAAGGCAAGGTGAAACAAAGCCAGCTGGGTACGTTCAAGAACAAGTTCCCACTCGTGTCGGAGTACCTTCTGCACAATATGGATCAGACAGCCAAAAGTCTCCATGAGTTGTACCTGACTTGGTCTAGGCGCCACATCAACTTCTTAGTTCACTTCAGGCCAGGTCATTTTCACCGTGAAGCCGGGAGCATATCGGTGGCCCACGAGGATTTATTTGACCTCTTCAACTGGCAGGAGCTTGATATGTCCATCATACGGACTGGAGTCCTGTGAGTTTGCTGATCCTATATGTTGTCGCAGTTCATTTCATAAATCTAATCACTTTGTATGCACTACTTACTAATGTCTACTTTGCATCCAGGTGCATGTATAGGCTGGCGTTGATGAGGGCATGTGACAGGGTGGGTTTCCTCGACCCAGACAAAATAAGCCTCACGATGCTAGAGCACGACCAAGCACATGCGGAGGAATACATATCAAGGGCACTACTGGCACAACAGGATCGGGAGTTCATTCTTGTGCCGTACCACCAAAGGTTAGTGCATTTCCTACTAATTTAACTCATTCTTGTATGTTACGCCTAACATATACATGAAATGGTTCGCTTTTATATACAATGTAGGGGCCACTATGTCCTCGTCATCATTTGCCCATGGATGAATAAGGTCTATTACCTCGATGCGATGAGCAACAAGGTAGCACATGTTTTCACCCTCACGTGGCACATAGATGCGTAAGTAACACAGCAGATTTAAATTTTGCTCTGACTAGCTAATTAATGATAATATATTAACCGGCAATGCTAAATTAAATACAGGGCTTTCAAAAATTAGGTTACTGCTAGAGGGAGGCATGACGCGTCGAAGGGCACAACAATTTCTTGGAAAGAATATGAGGTAATTAATTATAAGGATGGAACTACTCATGATAAGTCTTTTAATTTATGCTTAATTAGTTCTTTCGAGTTAATGTGGGTTTATGTCTTTGCATATGCAATTATCCCAGTGCCATCAGCAGCCACAATCGTGGGAATGTGGGTTCTATGTCATGAGGTTTATGTATGACCTGATCAGGACAAACTTTGCCCAATTCCTTAAGGTAAGCATTTTTACTGACTCAAAGAGGAACATTGGATGTGACGCACGTTCCTAACTTCATACAAGCATGCAGAGCATCATGTTGAAAGACCAATACGAGCTGCCTCAGTTGAAGGAGCTGCGACAAATTTGGGCTCAATATGTGATGGATGAAGTGGCTATCAACGATCGATCGTAAATGACTTGTATAATATATATTGAATGTGTTAATTGGTGTATGTGCGTACTTGTATTGGTGTATTTGTGAATAAACTCAATATGTGAATAATTAGATTCAATCTGTCCAATGCATGTGTGTATCTTTGTATTAGTGTATTTGCGAATAAATTCAATCTCTGAATAATTAGATTCAATCTGTCCAATGTGTGTATCTTTGTATTGCTGTATGTGTTAATGATCCTTTGTAATACTATTGGTTCATATCCTAGAACCGATAGAAGAAAGTTTCCAGTACAAACTATGTCGAGTACCTAACCGATAGAAAAAACTATATAGTACTATCAGTTTCCAGTGTAGAACCGTTACAAGAAATCTAACATCACTATCGATTGAGTTCACTGAGGCGATAGAAGAAATTATCATTCGCGATTAGTGAACGTTGGAAATGTAGGTATTTTACTAACGGTTTGCAACCGATAGAGTTGTGCTACGTTTCTTCTATCGTGCCGATCACTAGCGGTAAGAGAACCGATAGTAGAGTCGATTTTAAACCGATAGTGAAAAGAAATTCTGTAGTAGTGGAAGCTGATCCACTAATTCCAATGATAGCCGATCACAAGTTAATGCCACATTCCGGCTACCTCGCACCGAGATAACGCCTTTGGGGCCCAGAAACTTCCCGCACTGATAAGCATAGTACGTCGCCATCATGAATTTAGCGAGAGTTGGCCTGATAGGACATCTCTTTGTCTCCGTCGGTGTCTCTAATCCCGCAGGTCTGCTCTTTTGGAGTTAAAGTTGTCATCGGTCCAATCCCCTGTTAAAAGTCATCGAATTGCTTCTACTAGTTCCTGTAGTCCTTGAGATCCTGTCTCGAGGAGTTGTGGAGCTGACACCACTTCTTGTTTCCCTGCGGATTAGTTTGTTTTCCTAGCTGGTCACTATCGTGGCCACCAGAAGAAGTTTTATTCTTAAACGGAGGCTTGTTACCTTTTCCCGGCGGCGGCTTCTCGGCAACAGCGACCTCCCTGTATTGTCCCGATCGATTTTTCTTGGACTTCTGGGATTTCCAGCCTGATGATGATTCTGGCTTCTTGCTTGAATCTTCCTTCTTGTCATCTTTTAGACCAGGCCGTGGTGGTAAGTTTCCCTTATCCACCATCCTCTTCCATTCCACGGCCTCAGCCGCATTGGAATAATGATCAACCATGTCAAAGAGTTTGGCTACTGATCAGGGGGGTGTGGATAAGTATATCTTCGGTAAATCTCCGGTATCGGACGGCATGTTTGAATGCCCTAATCACGGAATTGTCAGATATGTTCGGGATGGTATTCCTCACCCAGACAAACCTTTTGACAAACTGTCGAAGAGTCTTAGCGGAAGTCTGGCGAAGACGATGGAGGTCGTCCTTTTTTACAGGCTTCTGATAGCAATTCTGGAAGTTGTTGAGTATAGCGTCACACAGCATCACCCAGTTATAAATTGAGCCTTCTGGCTGATTGAACAACCAGGTTCTCGCCGGTCCTTCGAGGACCGTTGGCAAGAAATTTGCCGTGACGCGATCATCCCCACCCGCCGCTTGAATAGCGGTGATGTAGATCTGAAGGAATTTGGATAGATTCTGAGTTCCATCGAATCTTTCAATTGTTCCGGGCTTGAACTTGTCCAGCCAGACCACCGCACGGAGGCCTGGCGAGAAAGCCTTACATTCGACATAGGAACTATGGAGAGTTCTGCGGCTTTCGACATGATCGCGGGTTACCTCACGCCGTGGTGATACACTCATGGTCCCAGATGAGAATGGACAGGAATGTGATGTTGATCGCGGGAATTCCCAACTCGCCGGGCCTTGTCGTGCTGAAATGACCCTAGTGGTAATAGCTTATGTCTGCCCTAACTGGAGTAATAATAATCCCTTTCATGGGAGAGAATCATGGACTGGGATGAAGCTGTTGGGGTTGCCTCGGATGCAACCTCGTCCAGCTTAACTGCCAGGATTCTAGCAAAAGCCGGTCCTTGCGCATCTTCGATATTGGGGGGAAAGTTACGCAGGACTTCCGCAATAGAGCGAAGTCGTCTGTGCGTACTCCTCCTGGGCGCGCCAGGCATCACTATTTCTTCATCCACTGGCGCATAGTCCGGGGCTAAAGAAAGCGTCTGGTCGCACCTACGACCATGTGGATGGCGGGAAGAACTTGGAGTGGCATCATAACGAGACTGCGCAATTTGCAGAGCTTCCAGTGCAGTCTTGTGGAGCTCGTTATCCTATCGTTCACGTTCCTCATGCTCCTTTTGCCTCATTTCCTATTCCTCCCTCTGCTTACATTCCAATTCCTCCATAGTCGCTTGCTGTTCGGCAGTCTCCTCCGATAAAGCGGCAAACTCTCGGGGAAGCAAGGTCGTAGAAGGAGAAAACATCTCTGTTTGTTCCGAATCGGATTTGCAATCAAAGAGATATTGAAAGTTATTCGGGTCAAACCTCACAGGACTGAGCCTTTGGTCACCATCATCTATGTCCTTGACAACAACGTGTCATGGTACATACCCGGCCTCCAAAGTGGTAGGACTCGGATGAAATTCTTGATCTATCCTCTCTGTCCCCTGGTCGATGGACATGACCTGGGTAGGAGAAGACGCATCCTCATGATGTTCCTGAGGAACATTTTCGTGATCCACTTCCTCCATGGGAACGGGATTGCTGGGTGGGTCATCCATATATGGGCGTAATCATCGAGATCAAAATCGTTCTCGAAATTGTACGCCCCAGACATGGCTTACCAAATCTCCTATTGAAAGAAGAGCACCTTGAGAAAGGCCCCATGGTGGGCGCCAACTATCGACGATTCAGACTCGGGGTCCACTGTCGATCTTATGCAGATTTGTGAGTTGTATGTGAGACCTTTCAGGGTATTCCTCAGGTAAGATAGGATAAACAATATCATGAGGGACGCGAAGATTTATACAGGTTCGGGCCCTCGATGGTGGGAGTAATAGCCCTACGTCCTGTTGTGATTCCACTATATAAGGTAAAAGTGTTTACAAGGAAAAGAAATTATCACAGACGATGATCTCTTTTGTATCTTTGTCTCTCTAATCTATGCCTAAGTCTTCATGTTATGTTGACTCGTGCTTGTTGGTTGACTTAACCGCCCCTTAGATCATGCATTGATCATCCTTTTATACTGAACAAAAGGGCGCCAACGTGAAGCGGCCCTGGACGGTTGCTACCATGTAGTTTGTATAACCACACCTCTTTCCTACGCAGGTTCAACACGTGCAATAAGCAGGTAACTGCACATACTGACCTCCTGGCAGTTGTCTTCAAATGTGGGAAAAGTTATCTCCAGAACATGTTCGATAAAGACTAAAACACCATCAAATTAGCCTGGTCGTAAGTAGTGAACGACGTCATGATCGCACACTGTCTGCGGCCTTATGACCGTGCATTGTCTATGGCCTCATGATCGTGCAAGGGGTGCGATCATAAGCTAGCACTACGCCCATGGGCGACCATAGTGGCTATACATCGGCACATATCAAATCCGAACTTTGACTTGGACTCGACATGTGTTAAGTTAACTAGCTTAGGTGATAATCCTCGTCAGACGTCCTAATTTATCTTGGTGTGCCCCCGCCCCACTCTTACCATATAGGTGTTGCACCTCATGTGGAGTTGCCGTCACGTGGTGGTGTACGAATCTCTAAGGGTCCCCGCACACCACCTTCCGCATCCACGTCCAATTCTAGCCTGGGCTTTGACCTCACGTTCAATTCAGACGACGAGTACATCGCCATGTCACAGTGAACAGTGGACAAGCATCTGGCTACGTCCTTGGCTGGTCCATTTGCACCTCCCAATAGGCGCCCACCGTACATTCCTCCTTGGTCGGTCTGTGCCGACCTGGAGGTGGTCCTCGACCCTTCGTACGCAGAGTACGTCGACATGTTGTGTAAGAGAGACAACACCAACCAGAGCGAACATTAGTTTGCATTTGCACAGCTTGGTGGGGTGCCTCCACCATCATAGGACCCTATGGAGCATATCTCACATACGGACACTCCTGATATAGGCCTCGACCGGGTGAGTGCCTAGCCCCCCCCCCCCCCGACAACCATCACAAAGGACGGTGCATCCACTCAGCACCTTCTCACCGTCACTATTTCAGTGAGACCGGAGGCATTGTCTAAAGAGGGGGCGACATTAGTTATTTTTATGTTCTCCCTGTAGGAAACATGGTTTATGTTCTCATGTATGTATTACTTTTTTAGCATGGGTCATGGGAAAACCTAGCTCTATACTTTTTTTTCTTTTGTACGATTCAGCCTTTCTACTTTTCAGCCTTTTACTTTCCAACTTTTCAGCTTTTTAGCTTTCCAGCTTTTCTACTTTTCAGCTTTTCAACTTCTGTATGACTAAGTCCAAAAAATGTTCGAACTATTCAAGACGTTCGCTTCTACAAACCAAACCAATCATGAAATGTACGAATCAATCAACCCAACCAATCACGACTCTTTTTCTCCTTGGCTGGTCAAGCGGTGGTGCTTCGATAGCCCTTACTCAGTTTCATCTACAATTCTTCTTCTATTTTGAGTTATTAATACGAAAAAACATACTGTCATACTGTTTCTCTTGATCAATTTTTTGCGGGGTTATTTTAGAAATAAAAACCCACATCTCCCAGCTATTTTCACAATTTTCTCAAAAAATTCGACTAGTTTGAAGGGCATTCGACTAGTCGTCATTTAGTCTTGCGACCAGTTGCCAACCGGTTTGGTGATTGGTTGAAAAGGCTCAAAGTCGCCAGTTAGGTTGGCGACACTGGTCGTTTCTCCAATACCTTTCTATTAAGTGTTATTTTTGACTTTTTTTTATATGTGTGTTATCCGTACGAAAATTCCATTATGTGAGATGTAATAGGGACAAATTCTTCCCTCGTACATACGTGGACAATACACAAATCTGAGCCGTTCAATCCAACCTCGAGATTAGTGCATGGCCTATGGAATTTTTAAAGAGAACTACACAGTTTTTGAGATTTCAAAAAACCTCTCCACCCTTTTATATTTCTATTTTGAAGCTTGTACCAAACCCTCCAGATCCAATATCCTTACTTCGGGGTGTTCGCACTGAGGCTGCATGAGGCAACAGTGAGGCTTGAGGCCACGCCACAGCGAGCACATGCTGCAGCTTAGCTTCACAAAATGGAGGTGCCTATGAGGTTTGCAGTCTTGTGATGGCGTCGGTGAGCAGCGAAGGCGCCTCATAACTCGAGGCGTGAGGCGACATTGGATGTGTGCCCATCGACCGGAGGCAATGGCAATGGTGAGGCTTGCGGCATAGAGGCGCTGCCATTCAACGGCTAGTAGCGGCGAGCCACGAGACGGAAAGCATGAGCACAAGTGGAGGCGGACCAACAGTGAGGAGCTATTGCACATCCACATGAATAGCGAATAGTGATGAATACAAGCATGGAAAGGTGAGCGGCGGAGGCACCGTGCGTGACAGCTGGCAGTGTGGAGATGAGACTAGCACAAATGATGGTGAGGCGAGCGGTAGACCAGTGAGGCAAAACTCGAGGTGACGGCGAGCACATGCAAGCATGTTTGTTTTGTAGTCACAACTTGTCCCACTAATATTTGAATTTTTTTAGAAATAACCCCACAAAAAAAGAAATTTCACAACTAACTCAAAACTTTAAAAAATTGCAAAAGTAACCTTCAGTCGCGAGGCTAGTTGTGAGACTGAGCTTCAGTCGCTACCCAGGTAGTGACTGAAGATGTGTGATGGCCCAACGCACCACTAGCCTAACTCGCCTGCCACGCCACATTTCAGTCACTAGCCCGGCTAGAGACTGAAACCAGTATATATTGAACTACCCGCAGCCCTTCAGTTGCTTTGACTGTTATTTTCGAAAAAAAAGGTAGAGAGAGAAGAGAAGAGAAGAAAGAAAAAAGAGAAGGGAAGAAAAAAAGAAGAAGAAAAAGAGGAGGCAGCTTTCGGTGATTAACCAACTTTTGGTTTTTGACAATTTGTTTACTTGAGGTATATTTTTGTTAACTCATAGATATTATGTGCATTTAAATATTTGTTGTATATTATTCTAGGGTTTACAATTTTAATTAGTCCAGAGTTTTAGGGTTTCTGAGTTTTAGGATTTAGAAATTTAATTATTCTAGGGTTTTAGGGTTTACAGGTTTTAGGGTTTACAAAGTTAATTGTTCGCTTCACCCTAGGCTTTAGGACAGGTAAAAATTTCAATTTCTGCTTCACCCAAAGGCACGGTTTTAGGGTTTAGAATTTTAACTATTCCAGGCTTTCTGGGTGTTAGGGTTTAGAAATTGATTTATTGTAGGGTTTCTGGGTTTTAGGTTTTAGAAATTTAATTGTTCACTTCACCCTAGGCCAGGTGTTCCTGGGTTTTAGGGTTTCTGGGTTTTAGGATTTAGAAATTTAATTATTCTAACGTTGCTTGATTTTTGGGGTTTAGAAATTTAATTATTCTAGCGTTTCTAGGTTTTGGGGTTTAGAATTTTAATTATTCTAGGGTTTTTGGGTTTCCGGGTTTAGAATTTTAATTTTGTTAGTGTTTCTGGGTTTTAGGGTTTAGAAATTTAATTGTTCGCTTCACCCAAGGTTTTATGTTATTTTATATCACTCACAGTTATTGCGCATCGTCATATGAAAATATCCTTTTATTTAAGAGAGGAAACACATTGTCTTGTGTTAACCTAACACAAAATGACAAATTTTTTAGGCTATGGCGCAACCCAGTATAGTTTGCGTTTATTACAGAGCTGGTATAATCCGTAATGGAGTAAACGGTGATGATCTGGGTGCGTGTATGTATGTTTATGGTCAAATGGCACAACTGCAGTCAATGTCTTTTAATGATTTGGAGATGTGGTTAGTCGACTTGTTACAACTAAATCCTGTGATAGATAATCTCAGGGTTGAAGGCACGCTGCCGGAGGGAAATAAATGGGTGCTTAAGAGATTGAAAGGTGACAAATCGTGGAATTCGTTTGGATGATTTGTGACAAATCTAGGTTATGGTGGCGGAGTCATCATACATCACGCTAAAATCTTAAGCGTACATAGTTCGGTAGGAAGTAATTCCATAGGAAGCGGACATAGCACCGCTAATCTCATTACTGAAGGTGGTGCCAGTGGTAGTGCCGTTGCCAGTACCAATGCCAGTGTACCTGTGCAAACAACAAGAGTCACACCTACAACTCGGTTTGGCGACCATCAAGTAGATGCAGCTGATGAACTGCCTGCCCGAATTAGAGGACAATTTAAATAAGGAGGAGTACGCTGATGCGTCAAATATATATGAATCTCCCAACATAGCACCATAAGGAGCGTCACTGTGCTCGACGCCTTCTATAGGACACCGTTCTGCCAGCTCTGCGCATGAGGACACCGCAGGAGATGTGGCCCCTGGATGAGCGCTTTGCGCCTCATTTGCTCGAGGCCGGACTGCTACCGTTCGCCCGCATGGTGGATCAGGCTCATTGATTCCCCTTCGATCGAGCCCTGGTTAGTGTACTCGTGGACCGATGGAGACCCAAGACGCACACCTTCCACTTCAGTTTAGGTGAGCTCACCATCACACTGCAGGACGTTAGCATGTTACTCGGCCTACCTATTCACGGGGACATATATGACCCCGCAGCCACTAACAGAGCTGCATGGTGCCTGGATTTCCTATGACGCTTCGAGCTTGTAGGGTCAGTGGGGGGGTTTGAGCAGACTGCGGGAGTTCCCCAGAGTTACCTGCCCGCCGTCTGACATGCTGTGCTCCCCTTGGCCACCCCAGAGGAGGTCTTCAGGCGCCACCTTGAGACCTACTTGCTGTACCTGTTTGGGTGGTTGCTCTTCCCTGGCACCCACTGAGACATCTGCGAGTGGCAGTACGTCTAGCTCGCTAGGAGTATTGCTGACTCTGAGTTGGGGCACGTGCTGTGGTTCACTTTTGGATCCGCTATGCTCTGCCACACCTACAGGGGATTGTGCGACGGCATGAGCAGAGACCAGGTGAGCTCTCTTTTCGCTGGGTGCACCATCCTCTTGCAGATGTGGCCGTATGAGCATTTCCCCGTCAGCTGACCACTGGTGCCACGGGATCAGTTCGCGTTGGCCGGTAATGTCAAGGATGGCCCCGTGATGGTATGGAGGTGGGCTAGACTGAGTTTGAGGTGGTCCGCAGATCAAGCGCACCTTTTCTATCCTTCGTATGCCACGAGCTTCGATCTGCTCCTTGATGACAGCGTCATCTGGGATCCGTGGACCACCGCAAACTTGCAGTCCGTCGCACTAGTTGGCCTTTCTTCTCTCTGTACGCAGGATGCTGTTTACTGGCGTACTAGGTTCTTCTAGTCTTCTCGCACATGGTTGAGGGGTACTCGCCTGAGCGAGTTATGCACCAGTTCGACCTACACTAGCATGTCCCAGTGCCGCCTCCTCGATAGATCCCACACCATATGCCAAATATGCATTACATTCACACGTGACTTTATAAATGATTTACTGTTGAGTGAGGGACGACCCTATGTGGAGGAGTGGATGGATTGGGCCCACACACGGACGGTCAAGGAGCACAGACCTTATAGCCACAACATCCATTTTTCATACTTGTTATGGTACGGACCACACACGATCTACCGATTGGTGGGCGGTCCACCAGCTGCGCGTGATGATCCCGTCCCTCCTACCACCATCGACGAGCGCTTCGACCTACGCCTTCCAGGGCGAATCCACTCTTGTGTAAGTTTTTTAACTCTCTGCAACCTTACTTTCACATGGATTGTCATTCCATCATTGCATTAATTTGTGTGTGCAGCTCGACACCCTCGACAGTGGGCCCGTGCACAAGACATGATGCTCAGGATCCGCGAAAGTGGGCCCGTGCCCATCGACGATGTGTACGCATGTTGTGCAGAGGTCGAGCGACAAGTCGACTAGATTTTGATCGATTTCCTAGTGCTGCTGCCACCTCACTTGACCGTGATTCCCCCACCATCACCGTGGTGCCTGGTCCTTCGTCGCATGTGCCACCAGTGGACCGCCCGTCGTTGTCGCACCCTCCACCTCCACAGCCGCATTTCGTGCCTACCGATAGCTCTTCGGATGAAGAGCTTGATATTCCTGCATGCGACCAGCCTTTTGGCCAGACATAGTAGCATCCTACGCAGCCTGACTTTCTTGCCGATACACCACCACCTACGCAGCCGACATAGTCTTTCCAGGCTCCACCATTTGCGCAGACACCACCAACGAGAAGACGGCGCGTCAGGGATCGTCCGTCCACCTCTCGCTACACACCATCGGAGTATCAGGGCCGGCCACAGAGGGGGAGGGGGTAGTAGTTTGACGTAGGGTTTTATCATACTTTCCAATTTTTTGTAGGCTTTTGTCAGATTTCCAAATTTTATACGATACATATTTCATACTTTTATACTTTTCTACTTATTGTTTAGGATATTTTGATTAACTAGTATTTTTCTCTTACCGAAAACCAAAACCCTAGCATTTGTTCTCTTCTATGGAAACTGAAACTCTAACTTTCAAATATCCACAACCACAATTATGATTAGTTTTGTACTGTCTTCAGTCAATATGTGTCATACTGCATACTTGTATGTAAATTTGTTGTCCATCTAGTTATTAAACATATCTAAATTGTTTGGAGATTTTAATACTCTAGCTTGCATCCAAAACATTCACAAGGATGATAATCCGAGTAGAATCAAATACGGAGGAATTTTAGGTGTGTATATTCGAAAGGAATTTTATTGTAGGTACTCAAACAAGGTCTTAATTGGATAGTTAGTAATTTGTACGATGGAAGGAAAAATATTATTTAGTCCATTACAATTAGTTTTATTCTTATTTTGCATTAACCATAGAAAACACAAAAAACATGAGGTATGAAACGTGTTATTTTAGTTTTATAAAGGTATCTAAGATATTTCTAATTGCTGTCCTCGTCAAGAAGTACTAATATGTGTAACTAGCATAATTTTCAGAAACGTATCCTAGCCTAGCTGGTTTGGAGGAACCGAGTTTGCCCATTGGTCTGGGTTCGAATCCCATCATTATCAAATATTCAGCTGATTTTACACTGGTTTCAGCCGCTAGACAGGCTAGCGACTGAAGGGTGCGGGTTTTAGTCGCTAGCCGAGCTAGCAACTGAAACATGATGTGGCGGGCGAGCTAGGCCAGCGGTGTGCTGGGCTGTGCCACATCTTCAATCGCTAGCTGGGCTAGCGACTGAAGCTCAGTCGCGCGACTAGCCTCATGATGGAATGTTACTTTTGCAATTTTTTAATGTTTTGAGTTAGTTTTGGAATTTCTTTTTTTTATTGGGTTATTTCTAAAAAAATTCCTAATATTTAGGCATATCGCACTGTCTCTAATTGGTCAAGACCAACAAATTGATGTCTATTGCATACTTTCATACTTTTTAGCCAATGTTGAAACAAAGAAATGATTAGTCCCAAATTGGCATACCAAATTTTGACTAGCCAAATGTTAGCTACTATTTGGTCTAAGACCAAAATTTGGTCATATCCCATGTTTAATTATGACCAATTTTGGCATGGCAAGGTGAGGTAACAAATCAAACCTACCATAACACTTTGGAGGTGTTTGACTAAGCTTCAACTTCAACCTATAAACCCATAAGCCGTGACCAAATATCCAAGAGATGTTTGATTTGGAGAATTTACTTTGCATTCTCATTATTCATAAAGGAATATGTTACTTACTATTGATTGTATAATGTCATAATCTTAATACTCATATTCAAAGCACATCATAGTAGAAATTTCAGTACATTGATAAGTGTTCAACTCATATAAATTTTATCCTAAGTTTGCGGCCTTTTCGGTACTGAATTTACATTCGACTCATTATTTTATGATCCGTTTGAGACCTAGTCTTGGTTTTCACACTAGGCTCGCCCAGATTCTAATATGCGGAATAACGGGATCTTACTCGGAAATACCAAAACCCAAAGTAATTGCACAACTCTTTATTTCAAAGAGGGCTTTTACACGTCGAACGTTAGACACACTTGTCTACGTCGAAGGAACTATAAGTGTCTAAAACTCAAATAAGTTCTATGACTCTTCGATTGAATTCGATGATCTAAACTAGACCTATTACAAGGTATTTATAGTCCAATCGTATGAGTACGTATCAGACTTAGAGACCTAAATGTATTAGACTCATATAACTAATCCTAAACAGATAAGCTTAGTTATACACATTCGGATCGGATTACAATTCCGAACAGGGAATGAATTCATTTTCCTGGTCGCGAACCAATCCATGGTCGCGGACTCATCCAGGTCGCGAATCCTTTCCGAACACGGTTAAGGTCGCGAAGCCATATGCGATCAGGACTTGGTCGCGAAGCCGCATGCGATCAGGACTTGGAGATCCTCCCGGATCATTTTATGTGGGTTTTTTCGAGATCTCAACAGTCTGCATTTTCAAGTGTGTTTGTTATGTTTCAGGGGTCGAGTGTATCAAATTTGAAGCAATTCGGAAAAAGAATGAAGTCGGAACAAACTTCGAGAAGCAAAGACGGAAAAAAATCAGTATGAGCACCAAATAGAGGTGAGCACGGCTGTGCTCCTGGGAGTGCTCACTTCTGTCCCGAGTTATGTTGCATTATTTTTATGTGGTTTCAAACTTGTTTTTGGTGAATTTCTTTTATAGGAGATGTATTTGAGTTATATCGGACTTTTTACGTATAAATAGAGGGGCAATTAGGTTAGTTTGTCAACCGCGATCCATTGACAAATCAGTTTAGTTTAGTTTAGTTTTTATGTTTAGTTTAGAGTCTCTCTCAGATTTAGTCTAGTTCTTCATCACTTGTAAGCCGATGTGGACAACATTTCTTATTTCATTAATCAATTGGATATGTTTTCTTTAATTCTTTGCATCTTTACTGTTTTCATGGCTTTTAGTGAGTAATTTTCTCTCTAGGGTTAGGGTTGACCTAATCCGGAGTGCATGATTTTGGCTCTAGTTTTGTTTGCAAGTTTTCCGTCTTAATTTCCCAAATTTTATTCTCTAAACCCTGGACTTCATGCTTCATTCACGTTATCATTCATACTCTACGAGACGATCGGTATTTGTATGTTAAGGCAACACATGACCATTGCATCCTAACACTAAATCTAGGATATGGAAGAGATTTTTTACCTCACTGAGTTAGAGCAATAGGCGCGATCCTCTGTGACAATTACTTGGATTTGGAGCAAACAACATAATTTGTCTTGGGTAAAATCTTTGAAATTTATTTGGCATTCAACTGATCTTTGTTGCAAATTGCACCTGATGGTTATGGAATTCCAAAGACCCTAGGTTTTCTCTCTGATTTCTAAAACCCTAGAATTTTCCTCTGTATTCTAAAACCCTAATTTCTATTATTTCTCGATTTTCATATGTGGTTTCCATAACTCATATTTGTTGATTTTAGAATAGCTTTTCAAAACCAGTTTTTCTTCTGATTTAGTTAGCAATCTTCATCTAAAAGACGATAACACTTATTCATCGTGGATTCGACTCTGAAGTTCTCAACGAAGAGTCGTTCACTTGCAGTTATTACTAAACATATCCTTTTTGGGCGTGTCATACATCTAAGCTAGGGTGATGTTTGGTTTATGAATTGTTGGGGGAAGTTCCAGACGTCTCCATGGGGAAATCTCGAGAGCCTATCGAGGATAATCCCAGAGGGTCACCGGGGAGCCGGAGAGCTCTCGGGGAAATTCCCGGAGGCTTACTGTGGATAATCCCGGAGGGTCACCAGGGAGCCGAAGAGCTCCCGGGGAAAATCCCAGAGGCCTACCGGGGATAATCCCGGAGGGTCACCATGGAGCCAGAGGGAGTCCTGAATGTCTTCTGCGGCCGATCCGGGGTGTGTGGGGTCACACGATGGTGACGTGAGGAGCACCTCGGGAACCAGCGAGGACACTTATCAAGCATCCAAACCCATCGACTGCTGGAATGACGCCATCATCCCACGATCCAACGGCCGTAGCTAGGGCTTTTTGGTCTTTTGCATGTTTTGGCGCCTATATATACCCCCTTGTATCTCTTTCGAGAGGATCCAATTCATTTTTTCATACACACAAACAACAGGCTCCCATGGATACCTCTCTCCCCGAGAGAGCACCTCCCCATCGGACTCGCGTCCGGAGGGTGCCGACAGGAGTAGGGCCCCCACTGGAACCTGAACCTGTATAAAAATCATCCTATCAATCTTCGTACTTGCCCGATGGGAGGTGACCGGTTCCACGGTCAGCTCGCTTCGCTGTACACGTGTTACGCACGCTCAAAGAAACTTTCCGGGGTATTCATAATAGCAGGACAGTTGGCGCCGACCGTGGGGACTCGTGACGAATCGCCATGGCTCCCCCAAGAACGAGAGCTCAAGCTCTCTCCCTGTCAGGTAGCGCCGCCCCCGCAAGATGAAGCTATCACAAGCCCACCGTCTGGAGACACCCGGGGAGAGATACCACCTTCTCCCGTAGTCTCTGGTAGGAGGATTCCCATTTCCTACTCGGTGACTGCGCTTGCAAGGCCTAGCGACCCCCAACTCTCAGTACCGGTCTCCGTAGACCCCCTGCTGGGAGCTTTGGTCGAGGGCCAACTCCGTGCCCAACACACACACCTTGGAGGAGTTGTTGCGCGTCTTGGCGCGGCCCCCGGCTCCTGTTTACCCGCCCCCATATCCGTTTATGGGGGCACCACCTCCGTTCTTATTGGGGCACCAAGCCGCCTTTCCAGCACCAGGAATGTTTCTCATGCCGGGGGCTGCCCGGCGTCTGGAGCCTTCCCCATGCCAGGGATGATTCCTGCACCGGGAGGCTGGGCCATGCCCGAAACTTCCCCGTTCAAGGGGGCTATCTGGCGCCGGACTTGGGACCTCAGCAGGCGGCTGCCGTAGCGCCGGGAGCCCTCCTCGCACCAGGGGTCCCCCTCGCGCCGGGAGCTTCCCCCGCACCCACGGCCGCCCTTGCGCCCGGAAGTCCCCCCGAGTCAGTGCACGGAGGCGCTCTGGCGTCATAGTCAGCGACCACTCCAGAAGTCTTCCCCACTCCCACACCCGTCGCAGCCCCGGACGCTCACCTGGTGCTGGGTTAGCCCCACGCGTCGGTGGCATATTTTGGACCTGTAACCAACGCGCATCAGCTCCCTCCTCCCCTGGGCCGCCCTTGCGGGCTCCCCCGGCGGATTGGACCCGCTTCACCAAAGAGAAGTTCGAGAGAATGTGCAGTACAAGATCTGGGGAGGCTCCCTAACGCTACCAGTCAGAACTCCCCCAGACTCGCGGTCACAGTGAGCCACGCTCCTGGCCTGACCGGGGAAAGAGACCGGTCGAAGAGGCCACTGCCACTCTGGGGGATACCCAGATGTTCAAGAGGTTAGCTCGACTAACCCCGAGTAGAAAAGATGCTACCGTAGCACCGGTGGACCACTGGGACCTCTTCCCGACTCTAATAACGAGTGCGGGTCCCCCATCAAAGAGGACAGCGATCAAGAATCCCCCAAGGAGGTCGAAAGGGCAAACCAGCTGCTGTGACGCCGCCTCCAGTGCATTCACTGATCGCGGCCTTACCGCCTGCCACACATCGAGCATTACAACAATGAGGCCGATCCCTATGAGTTTGTGCACATGTACTCTACGGCCATCTCTGTGGCTTGGGGGGACGAGACGGTGCAATGCAACGTCTTCCCTCTTTACCTCGCCGGAATTGCCCGCTCGTGGTTCCACAACCTAATGGCAGGGTCCATCAAGTCCTTCACGCAGCTCAAGCGCGAATTCTACATGAACTTCCAGGGGAACTACGTGCATCCCCTGGACTCGTCGCAGCTCTACACAGTCCGACAGAAAACAGGGGAGACTATCTACAGTTTCTTCAAGCGCTACGCTCAAGTCAAGAACAAAGTGGCTCACGTCCCTGACTCCACAGTCATCGAGGCGTACAAGAACGGGATTCTCCCTGGGGAGCTCCATCGGAAACTCTCCCAGAGCTGTCCCTCCTCCGTTGACGAGCTCTTCACTGTGCTTGAGAAGTACGCCCGGGTAGAGGAGGATGAACTTTGGAAGAAGGACTAGGGGGCTCCCACCCCCGCTGATCGGGAGGCTAGGGACCCCCTCAGCAAACATCCCAAGAGGAGCAATCGTAGCGAGCCATGGCCTCGGGACAGCTTTGTCATCGAGGGTGGAGGCAGCTTGCGTGATGGTAACAAGGGCAACCGCCCTTTCCCCAAGTCAAAAGGCTGGGGGGGGGGCGCAGTCAGCCCGCAGCCGAGAAGGTCCCACGATGGGAGGAAAGGACGGTACAGCCAACTTGTGGTGTGCCTTCCATAAGTCAAATACCCACGCTACTCGGGAATGCCACCAGCTCCTGCAGCACTTCGCCGCGTTCTTCGACCAGCGTGGGCAGCGGGGGTTCTTCCTCCTTGCCCCCTTCACCGGCTTTACCGGCTCTCCCTACCCCTTTAGAGGAGCAGCAAAGCCAACGACAAGAAAGGGGCTGAGCCGAAAAGCTTCCCTTCCAAACCTCCCAAAGGCGTGTAAATGTCATTACGAGGGGATCCGCCTCAGGGCGAGACTCCAAGTGCCAGCGCAAGGAGTACGCGCGGGAGGTAAAGGTTGTGGGGGTGCTGCACACACCTCGGCCACCAAAGTGGTCGGACGTCCCCTCACCTTCACACCGGAATACGCGCGCGGGGTTCACTTCCCCCATGACGACGCGCTCATCGTCTACGCCACCGTCTACAACTACCGACATCCTGTACCTGAAGGCATTCAGGGAAATGCAGATCGATGAAAAGCTACTGTAGCCTGCAGTCGGCCCTTTGCAGGGCTTTTTCCCCGGGAAGACCATCTACCCAGGGGGGAAGGTTGATCTCCCCATGACCTTCGGCGCCCCAGACAACTACCGCACGGAGATGGTCCGATTCGACGTTGTGGACCTCCCTTCTTCATACAACGCGATTATGGGGAGGACCACGATCAACCGTCTGGGGGTGACAATCCACCAGAGCTATCTCTGTGTGAATCCCTTGGCCTCGCGGCGTGATCACCGCCTGAGGCGACCAGGACGTGGCCCATGCCCTCTAGGAACGCGCCACCACGACGATCGAGAGTGTCAACCTGATCAAGATCCTGGGGGGAGAGAGTTCCCTCGGCCTCGGACACCTCGGTCGTCCCCTCTGGGAAGTTCCCCTGAAACCACGCCCGGAGGTGATCTCCAGAAAGCCCAATTGTCCTCGGAAGACAAGGAAAAGATCATCAAGATCGTGGTGGATCTCACCGAAGATTTGCTAGCGCCCCGTGTATTACATAAGCGAAACCCTCCAAGGGCCAAGACGCGATACACGGAGGTAGAGAAGATTTGCTACGCCCTCCTCATGGCGTTCTGGAAGCTCCGCCACTACTTCCTGGGTCACCTGATTATGCTCCCATCATCTCTCCCCTTGGGGGAGTTGCTGAGGAACAAAGAGGCCACCGGCCGGATTAGGAAGTCGGGAGCCGAGCTTGCCCCCTTCTCCCTCTCCCTCATGGGCCGTTCCGCCATTAAGTCACCAGTCCTTGCTGACTTTGTGGTGGAATGGACCCCCGCCTCTAGGTCGAAGGGGGAGACCCTCGCCAAGCCGCCCCGGCACAACGACCACTAGACGCTTATGTCTCGCTGGGGCCGACGCGGTGGTAGTCCTCCAAAGCCCCAAAGGAAGGGCGCTGGAGTACGCCGCGAGGCTCTAGTTCCCAGCTACGAACAATGTCGCCGAGTAGGAGGCCCTGCTCCTGGGGTTATGCCTCGTGCGCTCCCTGGGGATCCGCCGCCTCCTAGTCAAGGGAGACTCCTAGCTCGTGGTTTGCCAAATGGACAAGTAACACTTGTGCCATGACGCAAACCTTAGCCTCTACTTGGGAGAGGTGCGCAAGATGGAGAAGTACTTCTAGGGCCTGGAAGCCCGGCACATCCCTCGGAGGGATAACGACCGTGCCGACCCCTGGCCCAGGTCACTAGCGCCCGGGAACCACTCCCCGGGGGCGCCTTTCTTGAGAACATCGCAAAGCGCTCGGTGACCCCTCCGGGCGCAGACCCCATGTCCCGCACCCCGAAGGTCTTTGAGATCACCGGGGTCGCATCCTGGATGGATCCCCTCATCTCCTTCATATGGGGGGAGGGGGAGCCTCCCAGCGACACTGAAGCGAAGCGCCTCCGTGCCAAGGCACATGCGTATCTCCTGCCGGAGGGAAAGCTCTACAAACGGGAGGCTTCTGCCCTGCTCCGATGCCTCTCCCAGCCAGAAGGACTCCAGCTCCTCGAGGACATCCACTAAGGGAGCTGTGAGTCTCACCTGGCCCTGCACGCAGTCACGACAAAGGTTCTCCGCCAAGGCTTATATTGGCCTACTGTGGTCCACGACAGGCCAGATCTCGTCTCCGCATGCGACGCCTACCAGAAAATGGCAAAGGGCTCCAACCTACCCTCCGCGACGCTGTAGACCATTCCCATCACTTGGCCCTTCACGCGCTGGGGGATGGACCTCCTTGGTCCTTCCCCCCCAGCGCCAGCATCACCCCCTGAGCGGTACAGTAGTTCTTCTGGAAGAACATTGTATGTCGCTTTGGGCTCCCCCAAGAAATCACCGTCGACAACGGGACCCAATTTGACTCCACATACTTCTGGGAGTTCTGCGAAACCTTGGGGACTACCCTCCACTTTGCCTCCGTAGCTCATCCTCAGAGCAACGAAGCCATCGAAAGGGCCAACGGCATGATCCTACAGGGACTGCGCCAGCGACTCGAGCAAGCCGCCTCCAGCCGGGGCGCATGGGCGGAGGAGCTCCCGAGCATCCTCTGCTCCGTACGCACAACCCCGAGCCGAGGACAGGGCGTACTCCCTTTTTGCTCGTGTACGGGTCTGAGGCAGTCCTCTCCTCGGAGACTAGTTTCCGGTCGCTGCGGGTCGAGCTCTTAGGCGGAGCTACGACCGCAGTGTACCAAACTAATGAAGCAAACCAATGACTGGAGATCGAACTCATCGAGGGAGAGCGTGATCGAGCGCTCCTCCATCACGCCATCTACAAGCGCGAGATGGTGCGCGCATACAATCGGCGCATTCACGAGAGAGCTTTCCACCCTAGGGACTTAGTCCTCAAGCGCGTGATTGACCCCCAAGCCCAGGGCAAACTCTCCATCAAGTTGGAAGGCCCCTACAGGATCTCTACTGTCCTTGGCTCGGGGGCTTATAAGCTCTCCAACCTTGAAGACCAGGAGATGAAGCATACTTGGAACGTAAACTTGCTCCGCAAGTTCTACATCTAGCCTTCGGGCTCACCCTCTCCCGTCGCGATTACGCAGGGGGAGGTGCTGTACTCACTTTCACTCCCCCACCGCGGTTCCACGAGGGGAGGTGCTCTATTTCATCTTCATTAATACAAATGGATTTTCCTCCAACTCCAGGATTTTTTGCAGAATCACTGTTGTCTCCCCCGCCGCAGTTCTGCGGGGGGAGGCGTATTTCATCTTCATTAATACAAATAGATTTTTGTTCAATCTTTGGAGTTTTTGCATATTCTTATCTCTCCGCCTCCAAGGATATGCCCTCCCTGCGAGGATGCCATCTCCGCGAGGATGTAGGCTATCGAAGCCTAAAAGTCCCTACGACAAGAGCCCCGCTCCCGTAGGGCAGCTTACATTAACCCCTCGTGGACTGAGGGGGTAAGTGGAAACCCAGTTCTCATGAACTGCGGTAGCGAGTCACTTTGAGACTAGTCCCCCCTCAAATACTCTACACCCGTTGCCGAGTCACAGAACCCTCCTTCAAGAACAGCTTCATGGGAGCCTCGGCTTTCGGAATTCTCGATTATCCCAAAAAATTTTCGACCGGCTCTCCGTTTTCAGGGCGACTGGGGGAACTTCTCACCGGTCTTTGGAATTTTTTGATTGGGAATTGCACTACTGGTCCTCGGAACTTCCGACCGGGGGCTATATGACACATGTAGTTATCGAAGTCTGGGCCTTTTCGTTCCTTGCCCACAGCCCGCGGAGCCAAGCTGCACCCCGCTATGGGGGGGGGATAGCCCGGGCCCGGATAGGAGATAATAACTCAGAAGCAAGTTCACAGCTTTATTAATACAACATGGAACCGGGGGACAACCCCCCCCCCCCCCCCCGGTGGGCTAAGGTGTCCCCGAGACAAGGCCCAGGCACATGCAAGATACAACCCGAGGAGTTAGGCCCCTAAGGAAAACTACTCCGGAGGACAACCCCCTCTGGGGGGCAGCCACACCTAGTAATCCTGGAGGCATTCCGAGATCTCCCAGGAAAGATCCTTGTACAAGCTCCTCGCGTCGGAGAGCCCTCCGAAGGAGAGGATGCCAGTACTCGTAACCGGTTGGGGGGAGTATCCGGAGCAGAGAGGCCCCTCCAAGACCCCGCCTTCGGGGCAGACAACTAGGCACTGCAATTATCAAAGTTTTCTAAGTGCCGCTCCAGGAGCCACCACAACCGGATGGGTTCCCGGAGGGCACTCCCCGTCGCAAGAACATCAAGAACAGACCCGAGGGCTAGCCCGCCGGCCACTCCCCCGACGGCCAAACTTAACAAAATCGAGGCCGCTCGGGCACTCCCCGGGCTAGGTCTCCCGGAGGCCGCTTGGGCACTCTACGGGCTATGCCTCCCATGGTGTGAAAACCCCCCAAGAGCAATATCTAAAGACACTTGCTGACAAGTGGAAGACACTTAGCAAAAAGATGTTTCCATTTTGAATAACGAAAGATTTACCAGTTTCCTGGGCTTCTTCTAAAGAAGCTATCGGGAGCAGAAAGTCTATAAAGCAAAATCTAATCTAAATGGGGGGGAAGCACATACTTGCCCATCATCCCCCCCCCCCCCCGCAGTGGCTGCCACAACCTGTACTGGGCGACGGCCGCCCGTCTCCATCGCACCAGTGATCCAGTCAAAGAGGACCTTGGTGAACCCCTCCAGGTCCACTTGCTGGGGCTCGAGGAAGGCGGAAAAGCTCCGGGGGACCAGCTCCACGATGAACCGGGCACCCGCGCCGCGAAACTCGACGAGAGCAGTTGCTAGGGCGATGACCGGAACAGCGAAGCCTCACGCCCGGGCCTCCATCGTGACCGGAATCAGGGAGACCTATGCATCATGAAAATGCATGGCCTCCCAGATCGACGCCGGCGTTGGGTTGGGGTTCGCCCCTGCTCGAGCTCAACCCCGAGCTCCTCCAAGGTAGAGCGAATCGCCCTACCTCCAGAGACGACGGCCCGGGCACCCGAGGCCTCGGCCTCCCAAGCAACCCCGCGCTCCATCTGATACTCCCTCCGGAGCTAGGAAGCGGCGTCCTCAACGGCCGCAAGCCGAGCCTGGACCGCGGCAAGCTCCCCAAGTGCCCGTTCCTTCTCGGAGCTCTCAGAGGCCAGGTCTCCGAGCGCCTTCTCCTTCCCGGAGGGCTCGAAGGCTGCCATCTCCTCGACAGCCAGGAGGTACGCGGTGAACAGCACCCGGAAGCCCCGGGCCAGCATCACCGTCTGGAAGGAAAGA
Organism: Pharus latifolius; assembly: GCA_019359835.1. Taxonomy (NCBI): domain Eukaryota; kingdom Viridiplantae; phylum Streptophyta; class Magnoliopsida; order Poales; family Poaceae; genus Pharus; species Pharus latifolius. The sequence goes on from CM033326.1 coordinate 24,417,223, forward strand.
ACGGTCAGAAAATGAAAACAAAGGCGAAGACAACACGCGAGCAACTCACCTAAAGTCTGGAGGCGATCACCTCCTCGATGTCCCCTGCGTCGCTCCCTAGGTCGCTCCCCTGGGAGGCCTCTCCACCCAAGAAGGTGCCATCCACCAAGGTCCCACCCTCGGAGGAACTGGAAGTTAGGTCCGTCGACGTGGTCGGAACCCCAGGGCTGATGAAGAGGCCCTTGCCCCTCACCGGTGGAGGGGGCGCCGCCACTATCGGCCGAACCGCCAAGGGGCCGCCTCCACGGCCAAGATCCAGGCCATCAGTAGACCCCCCGGCATCTGGAAACGGATAGAGACCTCACCCGGCGACGGTTGTGGCCAGGGCCCCACAGGAGCAGGGGGGCTGCGAAGGACCCGGAGCATACATCTCCGAGTCAGAGCCTTGGCCTTCCCCGGCCATCGTGCCACCAGAGAGACCCGCCCCCAGGGGCAAGCCCGGCACCCCTGAGTGGCTGGGGCAGCGCCTGGTGCACCGACCGGCGTCGCGCCCTGGGCATCTGTGGGCGAAGCCGGAGGTGACACCCGGGCCCTCACGGGACTCCTCTGAACCCGAGACCTCGTGGGGATCTTCTGCGACCGAGGGCGCTTCGAGGACACTCCGGCTGTCTCCTTTCCCAACTTGTGCGAGGCAAGAGTGGGAAGAGGCACCCGGGCCGGGCACCTCAGCCCAAATGCCTCGACAATGATGTTCTGGGGAGGACCCTCCCCAATGACACGCACAATCCGCTCGTGCTCATCTCTGTAGTACCGCTCGAGGAGAGTCACCGCGACCTCTTGGACCCAGTCATAGGACCTAATTGCAAAAAGAAAACAAGGGTAGGGTTAGGAAATGCCTCTCTTCGAGAAAAACAATCCTGGGGACTTACAGTCTGCCACTGTCATCTGGGCGGTCAGTGTGCTGCCGACATCCCCCTTCCCCGGCGAGTGTGGAAGGGTGCCACCTGAAGGAGTGCCATCTCCTCCGTGAGGTCCCGCATAGACATCTGGAACCGAGCCTCTGCCCTCGTGGTGAGGAGGTCCATCTCCACATCGGTCCACTCGGGGGTGATCGGGCCGCCCGACCAGGAACACGAGGAAGGCTCCGGAGAATACGTCAACCCCGAGTCACCTACTCGAAGGTAGAACCATCACCGGAGCTAGTCCCCCCAATGGTCCCGGGAGGCCAACACTGCGTACTCATCGGCGCGACCCGGCATCAACTGGATCATGATAGAGCTAAAAGCCGACCTGGGCCCACCCCTCATCACCAGCGGGCCCCTCGTCGAGGGCTCGTAAAAGTACCAAAGAAGCCGGAGGGTGGGCTCCTTCCTAGCGGCCGTTTCGTACAGCCACACAAACAACCCCACCAGAACCAGGGTGTTTGGGGTGAGGTGGTTGAGCGAGAGGCCATATACCAGCAAGAACTCCCGGAGCAGCGTGTGCACCGGGAGTCGAAGGCCCACCTCCACGAAGGCCTCCAAGGCCACCACTTCCCCCTCCCGGGAGCTCGGCACCAACTCCTCTGGCTTAGGGACCCTGATGTCCCCGGCCACGAAGAACCCCCGCTCTAGGAATGCCTCAAGGTCCCTGGAGGCGAACTCGGTAGCCCCAAGGAAGTCAATTGTCACCTCCTCTTGGGGCAGCTCATACACTTTGGTGCGGCTCTTTGGCGCCATCAGGGATCTACAAGGAGAAAGGTCACTGGGAAAAAAGGTCACCGGGAGCTACCGGAAATGAGGCTACCAGGAACTAAGCTACCGAGAATGAGGCTACCGGAAACGAGGTTATTGGGAGAGGAAGTTTTGTGGGCTAAGGTGAAGTGCCCTGGACCGGAGGACCCCCGCCTATTTATAAGCGATGGGGGACCCCGGATGGGCGCCACGGTCCCCGGGCCCATCTAGACCAGAGGTTTGAACCGTCGTACACTCATCAAAGGGTCGTATGAATATTGACGCACCGAAACTGTGCGGACGTGTGTGAATTGAGGGTTCCCATGGGTAAATGACTCGTGAGCCAAGGCGTCACGCATGGCCCGGGGCGCGTTCTAGGAGGTGAAACGTCGCCCGGGGCAACTCCTACACATACCCTCTGGGGTTACTTCGTGCCCCCAAGGGCCTGGGGGGCTACTATTGGGGGAAGTTCCAAACGTCTCCCAAGGGAAATCCCAGGGGGCCTACCGAGGAGCTCCCAGGGGAGTCTTGAACATCTTCTGTGGCTGATCCCGGGCGCGTGGGGTCACGCGCTGGTGACGTGAGGAGCGCCTCGGGTACCAGCGAGGACAATTGTCAAGCATCCAAACCCTTCGGCCGGTGAAATGGCGACATCGTCCCTTGATCCAATGGCCATAGCTAAGGTTTTTTGGTCTTTTGCATGTTTTTGGGCCTATATGTACCCCTTGTATCTCTTTTGAGAGGATCCAATTCAGTTTTTCATACACACAAACAACAGGCTCCCTTGGAGACCTCTCTCCCTGAGAGAACACCTCCCCAGCAGACTCGCATCCGGAGGGTGCCGACAGGACTAGGGCCCCCACTGGGACCCAAACCTATATAAAAATAAGCTAGTTTATTAGAGAAAATTTAGCTTGGCCAAATATGCCTTACAAAAGATTATAGGACCAAAAATTCACATAAACTATTAGAATAAATTACATAGTGCTCCCTAAACTTGTGCATTTGTGCCACATAGGTAAAGTAAACTTGAAAATTAACGAGTCCCAAATTTGTCTCTATTAGTCCATTTAATAATTTTGTTAGTTAAGTGTCGAGTAGATGTAAATTTAGCATTTTAGCCCCGACATATTTTTATTTATTGAATTTTTATTATCTTTCTATAGTAATTTCAAAATATGTACTTACAAATAATTATACATCATCGGTCCATGTCAGGCACGTCATATCATCAAAATCCAATACAGCATACATAATAACATTCAATATTATGGTAGAAAAGTAGACTTTCAATGCTACATCAACTTAGAAGCATGCCATCTTAGAATACCACATTATTTTTTGTTGTTTAACTAACGGATAGATTTAGGTGAAATAATGGGGCAAGTTGAAAGTCTGAGTGGCGTACACACTTGAGTTTAAGTTTAAGAGACTGTTGTAATTTCCATAGTCCACCATCATTCTTGATTGGTTTCCCCATATAATTTGGCTCTTGGGCGATTAGATATTGCTGGGTGGAACTCACGCAAATCATCAAGCTCGATTAGGTCCGAGCATTTTTCGGTTTGAGTTAAGTCTGAATTGAGTTGGTAAAAAACCTGTATCATTTAGGCTGACTTAATTTAGCCTAATACGGTTTAATACACATGTTGGGCTGATTGGGTTCAGCTCAAACCATACAAATTTAATTGGGTTGGATTCGTGTTAGATTTTTTAAATTTTAGGGGATTTTGAGTCAAGTGTATGAAAGCCTGAACCTAATCTTAACCTCAAATTGAGCCAGATCAAGATCACCCAGCCTCAGACCGGTTGACCACACATCAAATTTTGCTTGGGTCTAAGCTCGAGCGTCTATGTGGGACCCTCATTTGAGGATTCCAGTGGCAATCGCCCAGGTGGATTGCACTCAGAAAAGGCACATTACAGCTCACAACAATAGAATGCATTATATAAAAATGCGAGTAATTAAAAACAAGTGCTGATCACAAGGACCAACATTACAATAACTTAGCGCCGAAATGACGCACTTAATTGTTAATACAAATTAAGGAGTTTTCGACACAAAGGTCGGCACAAAATAAAACAGCTAAAATAAACAAAAGGACTTCTTCAGTCTTCTTTCTCTGCAGCGGCGGTATTGCTTGGGCCTTCTCCACATCGAACTCCACCTTGGTGCATAACCCTTTAACTAGATGGGTCCTCAGTTTCTTCTTCTTGTTCCACATTGGGTTCAAGACCATAAGATTCAGGGTCGGCGAATCCTTCCTCTAAATTTGTTTGAAAAGCAAGGGTGAGCACATTGTCCACATGGTGCTCAACAAGTCCCAAGTAACAATGCATAAATATATAGATGATGGGGAATTTCTCAAAGAACAGCTCTTTGGCTCTGTGTATAAATATATAATAGATTTTCACATGTAGCCTTAAAGAAAGGTCTTTATTCTCGAAAGCGGGGCTTTTGAAATCATAAGCTAGATTTTCAGAAATGTTGTGTGTGGCGGTCTTTCATGAGTCACCACTTTACTCAGATTTTGTGAAAAACTTCCAAAAGCTACTTGTGCTGCATCGACGTGAATAGAATTCACAGCGCGCAGACTCCATGACCTGGGAGCTCAGAGTATCCGATACTTTTTAAACTTTGCAAAGGTGTACCACCTTAATCCACCAATCATTCGGCTTTCAAGTCGGATCAGCTTCATGCGACTTTTACGCATGTGACAAGGCCGAGATGACACAACAATTTACAGTCCTAGTGTTAACCATTCCCTGCCCGGTAAATAGACAGTTAAGTCTCAAGTACCGTTGTGGGTCCTCCCCACTGCCTTACTTCCTAGCCTGGGCCTATGTTCTCGCAAGACACATAGCCTCTCTTGATTATAGTCGCGCACGACTTAATCTGGCTTAGGGCGTCTTCCTTCTTTCCACCTTTTCCTCTCATGATTTTTCTGAACTCACATCACTCATGGCCTTCTGCGGCCCACCAGTTCTCGCAAGAAACTGGACCGACAACCATTGCAGGGAAAAGCTAACACTAAAGAAAGCTACTAAGTTGCGCCCGTCCCATAAACAGGCAGGTGGTTGGTACGTTTTTCATGCCGCATAGAAGCACAACACAAGGTTCTAGTCCTTATGAATCTTTAGTGAGGAGTCTTTCACATTCCCAGTGCGCACACAGCACCATCCAATCAAACCATCCTCACTATCGATTCCAATCATATTTTCTTTCACAAAAGGGGTTTTGAACATGCTTTTCTCATATGTGACCATTCAACATTTGTCGTATAATCTTTAAGCATAGCATAGCCTAAGCTTGATAATCTAGGGTAACAAGGGTGCAGGGGTATTCAATGTCAAAAGGGGCTTTACAATCATTTAGGTCATATCTAGTCATCTTTATTGAAACATAACTCTTATTTGAACTTAAGGCATGCATATACTTGAAAACAGTTAAAACATACTTCTTTTCAAAATAGTAGGCGAGACATGATCAAGGGTTTGAGACTTGCCTTGCAGTGACGGGTCTAGCTGCTCAAATGAATCTTCAGGGATCTCCTCTGCTCCTTCAACGTCTGGTTTCACGACGGGTACAAACATACATACCATATAAGCACACAAGCACTAGAAAATATTACGTAAATACATCATGCATGCAGGGGAATTGGTTTAGACAAGGTCACTTGACATTGGTTGAAGAGATGGGTTCAAAGGGCTTGAATGTCGGAGGGCTGACGTTCGACTCATGGCTTGACATTGCCCTAAATCGGTTCTAGGTTTGTTTTCTGGAGATGTGATAGTAGGGAAAGTTGTAGAACATGGCTCAAAAGGCTTAGTGGACAAAGTGGCATTTCAATTGCTCAAAAGAAACAAGTCTAAATCATCCAATGCCACAGGTGGACATGCACTGACATAGTGTTTGACATGGCCAGAAACTAGGGCATTGCATAACTTTTGACTCAGAGCTCCAATTGATGCACAACTTTGTCTAGGGTTTAGGCATTGACATCAGCTACAAAACTCTCAACAGGCTCAAGGGCTGAAAGTGGCCGGAGGGTGGCCAAATCCGGTGAGCAAACACGGTGGCCTGGACATGAACTGAGCCACTGGACAGCAACCTTGGCATAGCTATAACTTTTGATTCAGGTCGATTTAGGGGTCGGGCTAGTAGACAAAATTACTCAGGGGATTGAGATCTATCTAAATGACAAGGTGAGCGAGGCTAGATCGGCCGGGGATAAATTCCGGCGACCGGCGCTGGAGAAGACAACCTCCAGATTGGGCGTTTCTGTTCTAAAGGGTTTGAGCTCGATCCCTTGCTCAGGGAGTGAGAGGGTGAGGTGAGGGATCTATTTGCGGGGTTGAATCGGCCGGAGGGTGGCCGGAAAAGCTTGGCGACGAGGACCGGCTCACTGGTGGCGCGCAAACTTCGGAAAAGCCATGACTGTTGCTCAAATTTGAAATCTAAGCTTACAGGCTTGCTCAAATGGGTGCACTGGTCAATTCCTATCACTGGCACGAAGGCCAATTCGGGCTAAATCGCTAGGCATTGCGGGAACAGGGGCTTTTCGGTTTTCCGGTGATTGCCGGCGTTGAGGTGCGCCGGGGACCAATTAACGGCTATGAAACGTAGAGAGAGGTGTAGGGAGCTTACTGGTGGTGTTGGTTTGGAGGGGGAAGCTTCGGGCGAGGCTGGCGCCGTGAGCTTCAACGGTTGCTCTCCGGGGAAGATGAGCTTCGCGGCGGCGCTGAAGAACTCGGATGCTCTCGGGTGGGGGAAGCTAAAGCTTACAATGCAGGTGGTGTGAGGCAATGCTGGGCAAGGGAGGGGGCTTATATAGCCGTGGGTGAGGCTCTCAGGAGCAGCAGCAATCGCCGGGGGTATCTTCTTCTGACGCCGGGACGGTCATCGATGCATTTCGGGACGCGGTGGGGCTCTGCCAGAGGCGGCAAATCGCGGGGAAGCAGGATTCGGTCAGGAGGTGGTGGCGAAGATCTTCGGGATGGTGGCCAAGTGGCATAAAGCTCCTGGCAGCAGCAGCAGCACGCGCGAGGAAGACGATGGCACGGTGGGGCTTGAGCGCTCCATGGTGGCGGCACAGGTGCGCACGGCTGGGGGCCACGTGGCCGTGAGGTGGCAGCGCGAGGGGCTTCGCCGGCGACGAGTTCAACGGTGCGGCAAAGCGGCAGGGCGCTGGTCGAACGAGCACTGGTCGCGGTCGTGCACGCGGTCTCCTGGTCGTGGTCGAAGAAAAGGCCAGGGGCTTATTTGCAAGGCTTTGGACTGAAACGCGAAGGTTTTGGCTCGGGAATTTGGGCCTAATTGCAATTCTGAAGATCTGAAGGGCTGATTTGAATTCTGATTTTGCAGATGAGTGCTACTAAATGTCTTGGACTCATCTAGCAGGAAAAATGATGAAATCCGATAACATCTGGTGGTTTTGACAAAATTCGAAAACAGGGTAATTAGGGTAATTAGGGTTTGAACTTTTGTCGAGGCTGAAACTAGGGTTTTGGTCGAGATTCTGGAATTCTTCCAGAAGGAAAAAATGTTCAGAAAAATGAAAGAAAGGTTATCACTTGATCAGATTTGGATTCTGAGATGATCTGGGACTTTTAGCCTTTTCGGGTTTTCTGAAACTTCTGAAAAGGACTAAATTGAAACGCTTTTGGACTGAAATGTGAAAATGATCTGGGGAAAGAAGTTTAGCAGCCAACTTTTTAGGTTAAGGTAGTGGCATACCCAAGATCAAGATAGGGTTAAAACATCAGGGTTTCCCAAAGAAGTTATGCTGATTCGCAAGCAGAAAAGATAATCAAAAACTGGGGTGTTACAACCTACCCTCCTTAGGAATAATCTCGTCCTCGAGATTCCGAACAGTCCGAGAATAGGTAAGGAAAATTCTGACGCAGCTCTTCTTGTCTTTCCCAAGTCGATTCTTCTTCGGTGTGGTTGTTCCATTGGATTCTGCAAAATTTTATGGTCCTTGACTTCAATCTCCTTTCACTGACCTCTAACACCTTGACTGGATATTCCTGGTATGTCAGATCCGGTTGAACCTCCATTTCTGTGGGAGACACTTGCTCCGTTGGTTTTCTCAGGCATTTCCTCAGTTGGGATACGTGAAAGACATCATGGACTCCTGCTAACTCAGGCGGTAGCTCTAGTTTGTATGCTACTTCTCCTCGTCTTTCCAAAACCTTGTATGGTCCTACATATCTTGGGCTCAACTTTCCCTTCATCTGGAATCGTCGAACTCCTTTGTAGGGTATCACTTTGAGATATACGTAATCGCCTATCTCGAAGGATAGTTCTCTCCTTCTTTCGTCAGCGTAACTCTTTTGTCGAGACTGGGCTATTTTCAATATCTCTTGTATGATCCTTACATGAGCCGTGGCATCTTCCACTAATTGCGGTCCAAGGAATTGCTTCTGTCCCACTTCGGTCCAATATAGCGGCGTACGGCACTTCCTTCCATAAAGTGCTTCATAAGGGGCCATTTGTAGACTCACTTGATAGCTATTGTTGTAGGTAAATTCTGCGTATGGTAGAAATTGTTCCCAAGAATTTCCATAGTCCAAAGCACAAGCTCTCAACATATCTTCTAAAATTTGGTTCACTCTTTCTGTTTGACCTCCAGTTTGCGGGTGGTAAGCTGTACTGAACTTCAACTTCGTTCCTAGGGACTTCTGTAACTCTTCCCAAAATCTTGATACGAATTGTGCTCCTCTGTCTGAGACGATTGTTTTTGGTACTCCATGAAGCGTAACAATTCTGGTAAGATACAGCTCTGCCAGTTTTTGCGTTGTGTACTGCGTCTTTACTGGTAGAAAATGAGCTACTTTCGTCATTCTATCGACTATGACCCATATAGAATCGTATCCCTGTTGGGTTCTTGGTAAACCAACTATGAAATCCATTCCAATCTCATCCCATTTCCATTCCGGGGTTGGTAGGGGTTGCAGCGGTCCTGCAGGTTTCTGATGTTCTGCTTTCACTCTTTGACAGGTATCACAAGAAGCTATAAATTCGGCAATCTCCTTCTTCATTCCTTTCCACCAAAACCGATCCTTTAGATCTTGATACATCTTTGTACTACCTGGGTGAATAGAGTACGGGGTACAATGGGCTTCTTGTAGTATTATGTTCTTGATTTCCTTGTCTTCTGGAACACAGATTCGGTCATGACACCACAAAATTCCTTCTTCGTCCTCACGGAGGTTAATCACATCCTCGTGTTTCATGTCCTCTTTCATCTTCTGAATACTCAGATCCACTTCTTGCGCTTTTCGGATTTGGTCCTTCAGCTCACATTTTACTGCCAGTGCGGTGACGGTTCCTTGTTCAACGAACTCTAAACTCAACTTCTCGAAGTCTCCAAGCAATTGGGGTGGTATTCCTAAGATCTTTGCTTGATTGCAGTAGGATTTTCTGCTCAAGGCATCAGCTACTACATTCGCTTTTCCAGGGTGGTAGTGTATTCCAAGGTCATAATCTTTAATCAGCTCTAACCATCTTCGCTGTCTCATGTTCAAGTCCTGTTGGGTGAAGATGTATTTCAAACTCTTGTGGTCCGTGTAGATTTCACATCTATTTCCAATTAGATAGTGTCGCCAAATCTTTAACGCATGAACGACGGCGGCTAACTCCAAGTCGTGAGTTGGATAATTCTCCTCATGTGGTCGCAATTGTCTCGATGCATAAGCTACGACTCTTCCTTCTTGCATAAGGACACAACCTAGTCCTTGCTTTGACGCATCGCAGTAGACTTCAAAATCCTTTTTGTTATCCGGCAACGTAAGGACAGGTGCGGTCGTTAATATCTTCTTCAACTCCTCAAAGCTCTTTTCACATCCTTCTGTCCAGTCGAATAAAACATCTTTCTTTAGTAGTCTGGTGAGTGGCTTTGTAATCTTGGAGAATCCTTTGACAAATCTCCGGTAATATCCGGCTAATCCTAGGAAACTTCTTACTTCAGTCACTGTCTCCGGTTGTTTCCATTCCATGATAGCCTGAATTTTTGACGGATCCATTGAGATTCCTTTTCCAGAGATAATGTGGCCTAAGAACGAAATTTCTTTTAACCAAAAGGCACACTTATCGAATTTGGCATACAGTCGATGTTCTACTAACTTTTCCAACACCATCCTAAGATGTTGTGCGTGCTTTTCCTCTGACTCTGAAAAGATGAGGATGTCGTCGACAAACACAATGATAAACTTGTCCAGAAATTCCATGAGAACCTTGTTCATCAAATTCATGAACACTGCTGGCGCATTCGTTAAACCAAATGGCACCACAGTAAACTCATGCAATCCATATCTTGTTATGAATGCAGTTTTCGGGATATCTTGCTCTCGAATCTTCAGCTGATGGTATCCAGACCTCAGGTCGATCCTTGAGAATATCTTTGCTCCTCTTAGTTGATCAAAGAGATCGTCGATCCTTGGTAAAGGGTACTTGTTCTTGATCGTCATATCGTTCAGTTTCCGGTAGTCGACACAAAGTCGTAGACTGCCATCTTTCTTCTTAGCGAAAAGTACCGGGGCTCCCCAAGGTGAGGAACTTGTTCTAACAAATCCCTTTCTTTCCAATTCTTCCACTTGCTTTCTTAATTCTTCTTGTTCTTCACTTGTCATACGTGCAAGCTTTCTTGCATAAGGGGCAGATCCGGGTTTTAGTTCGATTGAGAATTCAATGTCCCGATCTGGTGGCATTCCGGGAAGCTCTTCAGGAAAAACTTCTGGATATTCATTCACTATTGGAACTCCCTCAAACTCAACTCCTTCCAAGCTGTTCAAACTGTACACTCGGTTGTTCACTATTGATCTCTCTGCGTGGAGTGTGACTTGTTTTCCTTCAGCATTTGTCAGGGTTATTGCCTTCTTTTCACAGTCCATCTGACCTTTATGCTTGGCTAACCAATCCATTCCGAGAATGACGTCTAGTCCTTGAAGGTCCAAAACTAGCAGGTTTGCTAGGAATCCTAGATTGCCAATACTAAAGGCGATATTTCTACAGATAGAGTTGACAGGCATTCGAGCTCCAGGGGATTGAATTAAAATAGGGAACTCTAATGCAGATACTGGCAACTTATTTCTGAGCACGAAAGGTCTTGACACAAATGAATGAGTAGCACCAGGGTCAAATAATGCAACTGAAAGCTCAGAGTGGATAAAGATCCTACCGATTACGACGTCTGATGCTTCTCCTGCTTCAACGGCGGATGCATAGTTAAGTCTCCCGCGACCTGCAGCAGGTACTCCTCTTCCTCGGCCATTTTGAAACCTTCCTCCTCTGGAGGGTGGAGCATTCCTGGTGAAGCCTTGGGCTGGAACAAAGGGTCTTGCAGCTTGCATACGAGCGACATTAGATGGAAGGTGTTGCAGCGGACAAGTATTCCTACGATGTCCCTTCCTTCCGCAGTGAAAGCACTCCTCGTTCTTAAGGGGGCAATCCTTCAAGAGGTGATTCCCTCTGCATCCAGTACATTGAGCTATTGTAGTAGGCACAGGCCTTTGGGGTCTCTGAGGTGGTCTGAAGGCTGGTCGGAAAGTTGGCATCGGTCTCCCTCGACTAGCATTTCCTTGGTAAGAGTTGGGCAAAGCCTTCCTCTTTCGGTCTTCTTCAATTATTCCTCTTTTCTCCTCCATCTTAAGTAGTCGGTTTATTAGGACGTGGAAGTCTGTGAACTCGTGGGATGACAGTTGGTATTGCAGGGAATTCTGTAGTCCTTCACAAAACCTATCAATCTTCCTTTCCTCTGTCGCTATATCTTCAGGTGCGTATCTTGCCAGCTGAATAAATTCGTGCAGGTACTGTTTCACGGTCTTACTCCCTTGTCGCAGATTTACGAATTCTCGGCGCTTTGCCTGGACAACGCCTTTCGGGATGTGGTATCTACGGAATTCCTCCTTGAATTCATTCCAGGTGATCGAATCTCTGTTGGTGTGCACGGTTTGGTAATTCTCCCACCAAGCAGCAGCAGGTCCAGCCAGTTGGTTCGATCCATACAAGAGCTTTTCTTCATCACTGCATCTGACGGTATTCAACTTTCTTTCCACATCTCGGAGCCAGTCGTCTGCCACGATGGGGTCTTCTGTGCTTGAGAAAGTCGGGGGTCGCGTCTTTTGAAAATCAGTTAACTTTGCGCCCATCACGGGTCCTTCAGTTTGTCCGGTTGCAATATGTTGCATCAGCTGTCCCAAGATTTGGTTTTGCACAGCCGCTGACTCTTGACGATTGCGCTCCATCCATAGCAGCACATCGTTGATGTCACCTCCCTGTGGCATCGTCGAAGATCCTGGTCTACCGGGGTCTGTGCGGCCTCTTGCTCCGGGTGTAGCTCCTGTACTGTTGTGGTTTTCCTCTAGCCCTCCTTCCTGGGGTCTCGCACGTGTGTTAACCATCCTACTCAAACAGGAGGTTAAGAATAGAAACATTGATTCGGAAAGAATCATTCACAGGGATGCTAGCAAAATGCTGGCATTAACTCAAGAAGTGAGAATAAGGATATGCAAAATGACTTTTTCATAAACCAATTTTTCAGAAGATACAAAGCTTCTAGCCTCATTGGCTTACAGAGCTCCTCTAGCAACCAGCATACATCAATCATACTAAAACAACTACAACAAAAGGAAATCTAGCGTCTGCTGGGCTAGGCACAAAAGGTCGAAAGTCTGCAGTCACTCCTCAGCATCATCAGAAGAATCACAAGGCTCAACCTCCTCGGGATCCTCCTCCTCATCGTCATCAGCATCCATCGGGTCATCCTCTTTGTTGTCGTCGATGTTGATAGGCTCCTTCCCTTTTCCTTCGGGGGTCTTCTTCTTCTGTGTGGTGCAAGGAAGCTCGATTGCTTCACCGTTGATGACTATGCCACGCGACGCAGGCATGAAACCACTGAGATACTCCCTCGGGTTTCCTACCTTCTTGCGAGCGGTGATCCTCAACTTTGGGCGACTCTTCTTGGTTACCGACTCTGCAGCTTCAAGGTCTTTTTCTCCACTTGATTCAGCCATTTCTTGAATTTGTCTTTCTTTTTCTCGGAGGCTTGCACGAGCCCTAATAAGCATGCCCTCAAGGTAGTGGCGATCATCGCGAACACGCTCGTAGTCTCGAAATAGGCGGGTGTATGCAATCTCCGAAGCACGAACGACGTCTCGGGTCTTCGTCAGGATAGCGTTCTCCTGGTCGCTGGACGGAAGAACAACTCGGTACTCTGATCCGGGGACCTGGTAAGGAACGAAGCGGTAAGGGGAATCAGAAAGGTAGTCGCTGTACATCTGCCGAACGGAACCTACTGCACGACGGGCAGCATCCAAGATAGCATCCTCCTCTTCTTCTCTACGGGCTTGGCGTCTAACTGAGCCTCTCCCATGCTCGGGGATCTCGTAGACTATCACCGAGGCCCGACAACCTATGGGTCGTCCATTTATCTTGTCTTGCCAGACGCAATACACCGGTCTCTGACTGTCCCGTGCTCCAAGGAATTGCAGCATCATCCACAGCAACAGTGCCCACGATCCGAGCTCGTCTCCATGAAGGTATCTTCTATCGAAAGCCATCTGAAGACAGAACAAAAGGCATCTATAAGAGAAGTCCAAAATCTTTTTCCAAAGATCAAAATAACATTTTTCTTAAGGAAAATAGGTTTTCGTAAACAAATTTTGACAAAGAACTAGCGAACTTTTCTTCTAGGGACGCCAAAGTCTATCTAAGGGTTACGACCTACAGTCGAGTCTTCTGCTCTGATACCAAGTTCTGTGGGACCCTCATTTGAGGATTCCAGTGGCAATCGCCCAGGTGGATTGCACTCAGAAAAGGCACATTACAGCTCACAACAATAGAATGCATTATATAAAAATGCGAGTAATTAAAAATAAGTGCTGATCACAAGGACCAACATTACAATAACTTAGCGCCGAAATGACGCACTTAATTGTTAATACAAATTAAGGAGTTTTCGACACAAAGGTCGGCACAAAATAAAACAGCTAAAATAAACAAAAGGACTTCTTCAGTCTTCTTTCTCTGCAGCGGCGGTATTGCTTGGGCCTTCTCCACATCGAACTCCACCTTGGTGCATAACCCTTTAACTAGATGGGTCCTCAGTTTCTTCTTCTTGTTCCACATTGGGTTCAAGACCATAAGATTCAGGGTCGGCGAATCCTTCCTCTAAATTTGTTTGAAAAGCAAGGGTGAGCACATTGTCCACATGGTGCTCAACAAGTCCCAAGTAACAATGTATAAATATATAGATGATGGGGAATTTCTCAAAGAACAGCTCTTTGGCTCTGTGTATAAATATATAATAGATTTTCACATGTAGCCTTAAAGAAAGGTCTTTATTCTCGAAAGCGGGGCTTTTGAAATCCTAAGCTAGATTTTCAGAAATGTTGTGTGTGGCGGTCTTTCATGAGTCACCACTTTACTCAGATTTTGTGAAAAACTTCCAAAAGCTACTTGTGCTGCATCGACGTGAATAGAATTCACAGCGCGCAGACTCCATGACCTGGGAGCTCAGAGTATCCGATACTTTTTAAACTTTGCAAAGGTGTACCACCTTAATCCACCAATCATTCGGCTTTCAAGTCGGATCAGCTTCATGCGACTTTTACGCATGTGACAAGGCCGAGATGACACAACAATTTACAGTCCTAGTGTTAACCATTCCCTGCCCGGTAAATAGACAGTTAAGTCTCAAGTACCGTTGTGGGTCCTCCCCACTGCCTTACTTCCTAGCCTGGGCCTATGTTCTCGCAAGACACATAGCCTCTCTTGATTACAGTCGCGCACGACTTAATCTGGCTTAGGGAGTCTTCCTTCTTTCCACCTTTTCCTCTCATGATTTTTCTGAACTCACATCACTCATGGCCTTCTGCGGCCCACCAGTTCTCGCAAGAAACTGGACCGACAACCATTGCAGGGAAAAGCTAACACTAAAGAAAGCTACTAAGTTGCGCCCGTCCCATAAACAGGCAGGTGGTTGGTACGTTTTTCATGCCGCATAGAAGCACAACACAAGGTTCTAGTCCTTATGAATCTTTAGTGAGGAGTCTTTCACATTCCCAGTGCGCACACAGCACCATCCAATCAAACCATCCTCACTATCGATTCCAATCATATTTTCTTTCACAAAAGGGGTTTTGAACATGCTTTTCTCATATGTGACCATTCAACATTTGTCGTATAATCTTTAAGCATAGCATAGCCTAAGCTTGATAATCTAGGGTAACAAGGGTGCAGGGGTATTCAATGTCAAAAGGGGCTTTACAATCATTTAGGTCATATCTAGTCATCTTTATTGAAACATAACTCTTATTTGAACTTAAGGCATGCATATACTTGAAAACAGTTAAAACATACTTCTTTTCAAAATAGTAGGCGAGACATGATCAAGGGTTTGAGACTTGCCTTGCAGTGACGGGTCTAGCTGCTCAAATGAATCTTCAGGGATCTCCTCTGCTCCTTCAACGTCTGGTTTCACGACGGGTACAAACATACATACCATATAAGCACACAAGCACTAGAAAATATTACGTAAATACATCATGCATGCAGGGGAATTGGTTTAGACAAGGTCACTTGACATTGGTTGGAGAGATGGGTTCAAAGGGCTTGAATGTCGGAGGGCTGACGTTCGACTCATGGCTTGACATTGCCCTAAATCGGTTCTAGGTTTGTTTTCTGGAGATGTGATAGTAGGGAAAGTTGTAGAACATGGCTCAAAAGGCTTAGTGGACAAAGTGGCATTTCAATTGCTCAAAAGAAACAAGTCTAAATCATCCAATGCCACAGGTGGACATGCACTGACATAGTGTTTGACATGGCCAGAAACTAGGGCATTGCATAACTTTTGACTCAGAGCTCCAATTGATGCACAACTTTGTCTAGGGTTTAGGCATTGACATCAGCTACAAAACTCTCAACAGGCTCAAGGGCTGAAAGTGGCCGGAGGGTGGCCAAATCCGGTGAGCAAACACGGTGGCCTGGACATGAACTGAGCCACTGGACAGCAACCTTGGCATAGCTATAACTTTTGATTCAGGTCGATTTAGGGGTCGGGCTAGTAGACAAAATTACTCAGGGGATTGAGATCTATCTAAATGACAAGGTGAGCGAGGCTAGATCGGCCGGGGATAAATTCCGGCGACCGGCGCTGGAGAAGACAACCTCCAGATTGGGCGTTTCTGTTCTAAAGGGTTTGAGCTCGATCCCTTGCTCAGGGAGTGAGAGGGTGAGGTGAGGGATCTATTTGCGGGGTTGAATCGGCCGGAGGGTGGCCGGAAAAGCTTGGCGACGAGGACCGGCTCACTGGTGGCGCGCAAACTTCGGAAAAGCCATGACTGTTGCTCAAATTTGAAATCTAAGCTTACAGGCTTGCTCAAATGGGTGCACTGGTCAATTCCTATCACTGGCACGAAGGCCAATTCGGGCTAAATCGCTAGGCATTGCGGGAACAGGGGCTTTTCGGTTTTCCGGTGATTGCCGGCGTTGAGGTGCGCCGGGGACCAATTAACGGCTATGAAACGTAGAGAGAGGTGTAGGGAGCTTACTGGTGGCGTTGGTTTGGAGGGGGAAGCTTCGGGCGAGGCTGGCGCCGTGAGCTTCAACGGTTGCTCGCCGGGGAAGATGAGCTTCGCGGCGGCGCTGAAGAACTCGGATGCTCTCGGGTGGGGGAAGCTAAAGCTTACAATGCAGGTGGTGTGAGGCAATGCTGGGCAAGGGAGGGGGCTTATATAGCCGTGGGTGAGGCTCTCGGGAGCAGCAGCAATCGCCGGGGGTATCTTCTTCTGACGCCGGGACGGTCATCGATGCATTTCGGGACGCGGCGGGGCTCTGCCAGAGGCGGCGAATCGCGGGGAAGCAGGATTCGGTCAGGAGGTGGTGGCGAAGATCTTCGGGATGGTGGCCAAGTGGCATAAAGCTCCTGGCAGCAGCAGCAGCACGCGCGAGGAAGACGATGGCACGGTGGGGCTTGAGCGCTCCATGGTGGCGGCACAGGTGCGCACGGCTGGGGGCCACGTGGCCGTGAGGTGGCAGCGCGAGGGGCTTCGCCGGCGACGAGTTCAACGGTGCGACAAAGCGGCAGGGCGCTGGTCGAACGAGCACTGGTCGCGGTCGTGCACGCGGTCTCCTGGTCGTGGTCGAAGAAAAGGCCAGGGGCTTATTTGCAAGGCTTTGGACTGAAACGCGAAGGTTTTGGCTCGGGAATTTGGGCCTAATTGCAATTCTGAAGATTTGAAGGGCTGATTTGAATTCTGATTTTGCAGATGAGTGCTACTAAATGTCTTGGACTCATCTAGCAGGAAAAATGATGAAATCCGATAACATCTGGTGGTTTTGACAAAATTCGAAAACAGGGTAATTAGGGTTTGAACTTTTGTCGAGGCTGAAACTAGGGTTTTGGTCGAGATTCTGGAATTCTTCCAGAAGGAAAAAATGTTCAGAAAAATGAAAGAAAGGTTATCACTTGATCAGATTTGGATTCTGAGATGATCTGGGACTTTTAGCCTTTTCGGGTTTTCTGAAACTTCTTAAAAGGACTAAATTGAAACGCTTTTGGACTGAAATGTGAAAATGATCTGGGGAAAGAAGTTTAGCAGCCAACTTTTTAGGTTAAGGTAGTGGCATACCCAAGATCAAGATAGGGTTAAAACATCAGGGTTTCCCAAAGAAGTTATGCTGATTCGCAAGCAGAAAAGATAATCAAAAACTGGGGTGTTACAGTCTAGGTTCCTAGTGTTTAGCCTATAGTTTGTCTTTCCAAAACTCGAGGGGTGAGGGGTGTTATTGTTTGCATAGTTTGTATAATTTTTGCCGGAGGAAGTGTTATTGTTTGCCTAGTTTTTTCTGCGTATGAAGGCTTAATGGGTGAAATTGTAAAAATTCTCGTTCAAAATCAGTCAAAATTAGGCAAAGATTGATTTTGGATTAAATATTCATTGATTTTGATATACAGAATATCCTATTTTAAAGTACATGAATTATTTAGATTTTTTTAAAATAAAAGAGTAATATGGACTTTTCCTTATTTAATTATTTCAAATCTAATTCAACAGAAGTCATCATCATTTTCGAGGACTAACGAAAGATCTAACTCTCCTCCATGAAGGGCGTATTTGGATCTCATGTTTTGAGAAAACGTGATATGAGATTTGGAATTTAACTATCTAAAATTTTGCTTCAGTGCTGGACCTACAAAATCAGTTGGGGGCGGGAGCGTGGTGCGGAATCACACATTGTATTAACTGGCTCAACATAACGAGTTCTCGTATGACAATTTCATTAATGATTGAATGGCTTACAGTTACAAATAAAATTCTGAAATTTCAGTTTGACAATAGCCCTGCAGCACAAATATTAGGCAGAGCACTGACAATACAGTAAAGATCACATGATTGATGATTTTCAATTACAACTAAAATTATGATACCTACTTTTAGAGCAAATCTCGCAAGAGGATGAGACGGTGTAGTAGGGTGAGTATGTCATTTTTTCCACACTGTCTAAAGAGAGCAAGTCGTGATCAGTTTAGCTAAATCGACCATACATGAAAATAAAACAAACGAAACAAATAAAAAAATGTCAGAAAAAATACAGAGAAAGGGAGAGGTGGAAGTCTCACGACTCAACATAGGTGTTTAATCTGTACCCAAATCGTAAATATATGCTATGATGAGTGTAATCGTGTAAAGGTCTAGTTGAGGTATAACGTAGACGACGTCGAATACTAATCACTGGACATATCGACGTACCAAAATCCTCAATCCCAATTCAGTTCCTTTCTTCCTAGATATTTGTGCACTGGGATGATGTGATGCTGAAGTGTAGTTTCAGTGATCTATAACCTGAATTCAATCTATTGTGTGAATTGTATGCAATTTTATTGTGATTGAGGTACAGGAGTTCCTGTTTCAGTTATTCTTGATTACAATTCAACTCCCCTCTGTTGTCTGTATGTTGATGTATATGCTGCTTTGATATGAAACGAGTAATTATTGAGTTGAAATGAATTGAAACTAGTTCAACACATCTGAGACCAACTTCAGAATATGTCATACAGGGAAAATTGAAATGGATCAAAAGTTATAAGCTTCACTACAGTTTCATCTCAAATACAAAAAAAAAAAAAAAAAAAAAAACGAATAAGGCCACTGGAATTTGAATCTGCAATGTCTCATTCATAAGCATTCCACACAGAGAAGCACTGAAACAAATGATTTCACAAAGGTACACACCAACTGCAACTGAATTCAACTGAATTCAACTCAGAAATATAGTGTTGATTCATGAAACAAGTATTAATCTTTCATTGTTACAGCATTAGTTCATTTCATACATCACATGCAGTTCATGTTTAATTGAAGAACAGGGGAATTAAAGAGCAGTTGAGCGAGAAGAGATGCTACTGTTTCTGGGTTGCTGATGTTGTTGCCGAGGTCAAGCTATTGATACAATGGTTGAGTCCGCAGTGGTATTGTCAGTGAAGAGGAAGCAGAACTGGAGGAGGAGAGAGCTGCACAGGGTGCCCGGTATGGTCCTGGAGTTGGGGCTCAGGTCAAAGTCAGAGAAGACGGGGTCGAGGTGGTTGTCGATGTTGTGGTCGTAGATGAAGATGGCTCAGCCGCGGTGGAAGGAAGTAGCGGCGTCGGCAATGAGGGTGAGGACGGTAGCGGATTTTGATGGTGGTGGAAGCGAGGGAGAGCAGCGGCGCAAATAGTCGGCGGCTGTGCGTGGCGGTGGGAGCACGGCGCAGATCTTGGGCGGCATGTAGGCGGCATGGTGGTGGCGTAGCAGCGGTGGGGCGTGTAGAAAAAACAGTGTGTGAAGAATTCCAAAAACGGTACTCGGTGTTTACAGTCGAGGTAACACCCACGATTACATAACGTGCAGCAACAAATAGCTAAAGAATAGGACCTACTGCTTACATGCATAACAAACTCTAACAGACATGAAGTAATTCAACTATTTCTACACACTCCCGTAATCTCAACCACGTGACAACAGATTGAGATTGGTTCTGAACTTGTTGAATCGCTGAGTTGGAAGAGGCTTAGTCAGGACGTCAGCCACTTGATCTTGCGAAGACACAAACTGAATGTCTAGTAGCTTATGAGACACCCCTTGTTATCCTTTTCCGGTGATCTTCGTCTCTAACGAAATGGAAATCCACCTCTATGTGCTTTGTACGTGCATGTAACACTGGATTGGCAGACAGATATGTTGCCCCGAGGTTGTCGCACCAAAGAATCGGGGATCTGACTTGGAATACTCTGAGTTCTTTAAGAAGAGATTCCACCCACACCAACTCTGCCGTAGCATTTGCAAGAGCCTTGTATTCTGATTCCGTACTTGAGAGAGACACTGTGTTTTTCTTCCTCGAACTCCAAGGGATCAGATTCTCACCATAGAAAACTGCATATCCTCCGGTTGATCTACGGTCGTCAAGGCATCCGGCCCAGTCCGAGTCTGAGAAGGCGCTCAACAATGTGAAGTTTGACTTCTTGATCAAAAGGCCTGTACCCTGAGTCTGCTTCAGA
The DNA here is from genome assembly GCA_019359835.1 of Pharus latifolius. Classification (NCBI taxonomy): domain Eukaryota; kingdom Viridiplantae; phylum Streptophyta; class Magnoliopsida; order Poales; family Poaceae; genus Pharus; species Pharus latifolius. The sequence goes on from CM033326.1 coordinate 24,437,454, forward strand.
TATCTTAATATGCGTTTCACGGCAGTCCAGTGAGTGCTCGTTGGACTTCGAAGAAACTGACAAACTTTATTGACAGCGAACGAAATGTCCGGGCGAGTAAGAGTCAGGTACTGCAGCGCGCCAACGACGCTTCTGTATTTTGACACCTCGTGTTCATCAAGCTGTTGCCCTTGTGACTTTGGTAACTTTCTGAAGAAGACATTGGTGTGGCTGTACCTTTGCAGTTCTGCATATTCACACGTTGCAGCAACCCTCTGATATACTTACTTGGAGTAAGTAATTTGCCATTGGCCTGATTCAACACTTCTATGCCCAGGAAGTAGTGAAGATCACCAAGATCTTTTATGGAAAATTCCTCCCGTAGTCGTTTTGGGTGTGCGTCCATTATCCGAGTTGAAGAACCCGTAATGATAATTACATCTGCATAAATGAGCATGTAGATTGTATTACCGTCTTGATGGAATATGAATAATGAAGTGTCTGTTCTTGACGGCTTGAAGCCCAGCTCCTGTAGCTTCGAGCTTAACCTTGAGTACCAGACCCGTGGGGCTTGTTTCAGGCCATACAATGCCTTTTGTAATCTGCAAACATGTCCCGGATACACTGCTTGTTCTCATACCCAGGAGGCTATTGCATAAACACGGTCTCTTCCAAGTAGCCGGGGAGAAAAGCATTTTGCACGTCTAGTTGTTTTAAACACCACTCCCTTGACACTGCAAGTGACAACACAAGTCGTATTGTGGCCGACTTCATAACCGGACTGAAGGTGTCTTCATAGTCGAGGCCATATTGTTGTTTGAATCCCTTAGCTACAAGTCGTGCTTTATACCTGTCAATACTTCCATCGGCTTTTTTCTTTACTTTGAACACCCACTTACATCCATTGATATTTGCTCCTTTGTTTGGTGGTACTAGCTACCATGTTTAGTTATTGATTAGAGCTTGATTATATTCTTTATCCATGGCTTCTCTCCAGTTTGGATGATGTAAAGCTTCAATGTGACTTGTTGGCTCAAAGATCCCTGAAGAAATATAACCAAATGCTTGTCGGTCAGAGGAACAGTAGATTGTTCCGTCTGTAAACTCCTTTGGCTTGCGGATGTTGTCCCTCAATCTAGTGCATGTGCGTACGGTGTTGACGCAGTGGAATAGAAGATGGTGAACCAACATCACCCGAGAAAATGTCAGTAGTAGTAGTATCGTCAGCATCATAAGTGTGGTCATCAGACTGTTCAGGTGAAGTGAATGTTGCATCTGGCGGCGTTGTAGCAGTAGCATCAGCAGTATTGGCAGCAACGCATTCAGAATCATTAAATTCCTACGTCGTATACAACCAGGAGACCAAAAAGAGTAACGACTGTACGAGAGAAAAAGTCCAGTCCGAATCCGAGAAAAATGATTCTGAAATTCTTTTATCTCTTATAGTATGTTAGGATTTGAATTAGATTAGGATTTGATTTCTAGTTTAAATTTTCTATTTTTTGTAAATATCATCCTCTATAAAAGAGAGACATGATCATAGTTTTAGACATATCATGAACATTAGAGATTATTTTAGTTAGACATCATGTGATTTTTATAAGAATCAAGAGAGAGTTCTTGCTACCACGTTTTCGTGATTCCTCTTGAATTGCACCTAATCTGTGCTACTGTGCCTTCGAGTGTTGTTTGTGTGGATTAGTTTTTCGGTTTGTGGACTAGCGATTGTTCGGATAGCAGGCTACGGTTGACTTCCTCATCGTCAGGTCACAATTCCACCAAGTTATTCAAGAATCCTATGCTGTGAAGATCGAAAATACCGTGTACCGATTTCTCATGAAGTTTGTGCATATCATCTGGTATCAAAGCTATGTTCACACAGTAGGATTATTTATCCTTATTCCAGTATTAGGATAGTCGTGTTTCTCGCTTTTTCAGTAGTTTGTTTTCTGTCCTAGCGTCCAAAAACCAGAAGAAACTACAAAAAAAAAAACCAAGCCCTTTGTTTTAGTTCTATTATTTAGAGGGCAGTTATCACATTTTAATCCTTCATATCGAGTTTAGTATTGTTGGTCATCTGTTCATCGTGTTCGAATCCTAGTTGCTCAGTTCAGACCACTACGTGCTTCTAAAAAATAGAGAAAGAACAGTTCGAAATTTTCGTACGAAAACACTAATTAAAATAATAATTTCATAAAAAATATAAGATAAAACAAAATTTGAAAAATGATCGGAGTCGCCAGCCCGAGTGGCGACTTAGCACCGAAAATACACTGTCGCCAGCCGGGCTGGCGACTAACGCATCTCTGTCGCCAGCCGGGCTGACGACTTAGTGCCCTATACAACCCCAGAGGTGGTGACTGAGCGGCTGCACCGAAAAAAAAAATCAGTTGCAGAGAGGGGAGGAAAAGAGAGGAAAAATGAAGAGGAGAGAAGGACGAAAGGGAAGAAAAAGAGAAGAGAAGAAGGAGAAGAAGAAGAAAAAAGGTAATTTATTTTAAACTTTTCTAATTAAATCTGTTTTAGAAATTAGTTTTAAATACATATCAGTTTTAGAAATTAAATTTAAAATACAGATATACTTTAGAAATTAGTTTTACATGCATATCTGTTTTAAAATTTTAGTTTAGAATATAGATCTGCTTTAGAAATTCGTGAAAAATATATATCTGCTTTAGAAATTAAATTTGGAATACAGATATGTTTTAGAAATTAGTTTTAAATACATATTTGCTTTAGAAAATTAGTTTAGAATATAGATCTGCTTTAGAAATTCGTGGAAAATACATATATAGTTTAGAAATTAAATTTAGAATACAGATATGATTTAGAAATTAATTTTAAATACATATCTATTTTAGAAATTTAGTTTAGAGTATAGATCTGATTTAGAAATTTGTGAAAAATACATATCTGCTTTAGAAATTTAGTTTAGAGTATAGATCTGCTTTAGAAATTTGTGGAAAATACATATCTACTTTACAAATTTAGTTTAGAGTATAGATCTGCTTTCAAAATTCGTGGAAAATGTGTTAATGATTTAGATATGTTGTGCGAACCTAACTTAGATGTGATGTGTACGTAAAATAATTTAGATCTGTTGTATAATGTTGTGTATTTATAAATATGATATGTATATAATATTATGGATGAGCTGTGTATTAAATTGTACCTATAACAAATTAGATTATTTAAAAAATAAAGCAAAGATTAATTTTAATTTTTTGTCGTAGACAATGTCAGAAACAAGAATAGTGTATGTTTTTCACGGGGAACAAGTAATCAGAAACGGACCAGATGGGGGTGACCTATGTAGCCGTCACCGTGTAGACATGGAATTGAATGATCTCAGTGCAGTTAATTTTGAGGATCTTAAGACCCGAGTACTGGACATACTAAATATCGACCCATCTTAACACGAAATTGTCATAGAAGCGTTGGTGCTTGTTGGTGAAACAAGTAGTTGGAAATTATGTAAACTTAAAGGCGATCGGTCTTGGGATTCTCTAGTTAGGAGAGTGTTAAATCACATTCATGGCCCAGATGATTGCGTGCTATATATAACGGTACTAAACATCGAACCGGCGGAAGAGGTACTCGAGCCAGTCATTGATCCAACAATAGCACAGGATTCTACCAGTGTCCTGAACACAGGATTCGTGAGTGGGCATTTCTGGACTGGGGACGAGGCTTACGCCGATAAATGTGAAGACGAGGCTATGCAATACTCAGGCAGCGAAGGTTCGGAGGTGGATGCAGACTATGCGGAATCGTCTAGCGAAGAAGATTATCGTGGGTTGGGACCTCCGCAGCAATAGTTAGATCCAAGTGGTTTTGATCATGCACGAATCTGAGATGATCGCAGTTCGGACTCGGCATCGGATGAGCAAAGATTAATTTTATGACAACATTTCCGAAGCAAGGAGGAGGCAAAGCAAGGCGTGGCGATGTGGTCCATTCCACTACGTCGCTCTTTCAAGGTGGATAGAATAAATCCGCGTCTGTACGTAGTGAAGTGCACGGTGGAGGGATGTAGATTTTATGTTCGTATTGTCCGGTACAAGGATAGTGAGCACTTTGTTGTTTTGAGAATCACCGAACATGACTGTTCGGTCACAGAAGCCTCACGGAGCCATAGGAATATATCATCCGCTTTTGTGGCAAATGTGATTTTAGCGAACCTTCATGCAAATCTGGACATGCCACCAAAAGAAATTGTCGCTCAAATCACCGACACTTTCGGATACAACATTCAGTACGGCAAGGCATGGAGAGCGAAACAACTTGGCCTTGAGATGTTATTTGGATCTTTCTACGATTCATATAACTACGTGCCCAGACTGATACAGCAAATCGTCGATACCAACCGTGGCACTGTAATGGACATGGTTCATAGGACAGTTGTGGGCACAAACGGTGACGTAGTGCATGGAGCGTATATTCTGGTCATTTGGGCAAGCTATCTTTGTATTCAAGTATATGCGGCCAGTACTTTGCGTGGATGGCACATTTTTAACTAGGAAGTACAAGGGAACTTTAATGACAACTGTTGGCGTAGATGCAAACAATTAGCTACTTCCGATGGCGTACGCCATCGTAGAAGGCGAGAGCACAGACAGCTGGGTGTGATTCCTTATAAATCTGAAACAAGCTATTGTGAAGGATAGACGGAATGTGTGCGTCATCCATGATAGACACAAGGGCCTGTTGAGTGCCATTGAGTTCATGTTGTGCACAGAGGACCTGCAGTACAGATGGAATGACTTGATAACTCGGTGGTGCAAACGACATCTTGCGGTGAACTTTTTCACTCATTACAGAAACACAGGCCTGATGAAGAAGTTCAAGTGGTTATGTGATTAGAACCAGGGCCATAAGTTCCAACGTATTTGGGACGAGCTAGAGAAAGATACTTCGGACCTAGATAAAGCTCAAAGATCTGAGGCAAGCAGTTCGCAACAGGAAGAGGATGGAGAAAATGTCGTGGGAACTTCAGATGGGCCAATATGTCGCAACCGGAGATCAAGAACAAAGAAATTTAGTGAATGGATCGGTGACAAAGCTCCAGAGAAATGGTCACTACTACACGATGAGGCAGGAGCTAGATACGGAATAATGACAACCAATATGGCAGAGGTGTACAACTTTGTGTTGAGGGGGGTGCGAGGGCTTCCGCTCACTAGAATTGTGGAATTTACATGGCATCGCACTGCTAAATACTTCCATGAGAGGGGTACAGCTGCAAGAGCACTACTTGGGGCCACACCATCAAAATATCCTCATGAAGTGCAGAGGTACTGAGAAATGAAAGCCGCGGCCTCTCAGAAACACTCAGCCCAGTGCATTCCAAACAGCAGAAGGCAAAGTTGGGTTCTTTATCTAAAGAGTAAGAACGTGGGTGGAGGATACATGCGGTCGATCAGAAAGCAAGGTGTCATTTTTGAAGACGGCATCAAGTGCACTTGTAACAAGCCTGCTTTGTTGCATAAATCGTGCTCCCATGTGATAGCAGCATGTGCGCATGACAACAAGTCGATTGAGACGTACATATCACTTTACTATGGCGCACGGTTCCTCGCTAAAACATGGACTGCAGACTTCGAGGTCTGGGGAACTCAGGAGCACTACAGAGAGCTGTCACGCAGAGCAGGCCAGATCTTCTATGTTCCACCACCACACCTGGAGCGGAGAGGCCTTGGACGATGATGAAGACTTCGAATCAGCAACGACATGGATAATGCAGAACGTGATGAGCTGCAAAAGTGTGCTGTTTTTCGACAGCCTGGCCACACAAGGAGGACATGTTGTAATGCATCCGGATCGCACTGAACATGAATCAATCAGCAATGTTGTGCAATGCGTAATCATTCCTCTCATGTAGTTTATGTTTGTTTTTCACTCATTTCGTATGACGTACTAACTCAATGTTCCTGCTTGCAGACATGGCTCATGATCGTAGACAGCTTCCTGAGCTACTGGATCAGTACTACAATGATCGTCATCGAGCTCGAGCCCTTAGGTCCGGAGAGGAGCTTCAGCCATTCCGCCTACGATCGCCGGGCACGGCCTGGCCTCTTGACAGGAGATACATCACACGGCTAAGGGCAGTGGGACTTCTTCCTTTTGTCAGGACGATCACCAGAGTAGAGTCCTTCAGGCATGATAGATCACTGGTCTCTACTCTGGCAGATAGATGGAGACCCAAGACACACCCATTTCACTTCTGGTGTGGGGAGATGACCATCACCCTGGAGGAACTGGCGATGTTATTCGGCCTGTCGATTCGAGGACAGGCCTGGGTACCACCACCCACTCCTGTCGGATGGGATGTCTCATTCACACAGAGGTTTCACCCCTGCCTCTAGGACACGAGCCCTTCCACCATGACGTGGGAGTTCCTGTAGCCTGGCTCGCTCACTTTCGGATATGCCCAGTAGATGCTGATGAGTGGACAGTCAGCCGACACTTCGAGGCGTACCTACTACACTTGTTTGGTGGCTTTATGTTCACTGGTATGCTTACTCATGGTACATACACATATATTTTACTTACTGCATTTAAATCTTAACTTTCTGTTTGTTTTTGTTTGCAGGTACTCACGGTGACACTGTGGACCGTTGTCTTGTTCCACTGGCGCAGATGCTCGCACATGCCGATCGAGCAGATTCCCCAGATCAGCTGGGGCTCGGCGGTTCTGTGTGCAACGTATCGAGCATTGTGCGACGCCTGCGTTCGCCGTGCCTGGCAGACGGTTATGGCTGGGTGTCCTCTGCTTATTCTATTGTGGTCGTACGAGCACCTTCCTGTAGGACAACTGCTCGGCACTGATGTGCCCGTGCCTCTGCCGGGGGGTACCCACCCAGGGATGCGGAGGACGAGGTCGATCGCTCGACCATGGGGGATCGCTGGTTGCAGCACGAGCTGCAATGGGCCACCGTCCAGGTGCACGCATGCTACGGGGCATACAGTGATGAGCTGGAGCTGCTCCATCCCTCGCGTGTTGTCTGGAGTGCCTGGACGGCCACCTACGTTGATAGCACAGCTGCAGGCGGGATCTCATCGATATGTACATGGGACCGGGACTTATGGCTTACCTGATGTGTTCTTGTCTTTAGCCATATGTTGAAGGTATATGCTCCATGGAGGGTGATGCGGCAGTTTGGATTATTTCAACTGGTCCCTCCTATCGACACTCCACATCGGTTGTCGCACGCCCAGCACGAGTAAGCTCGCAATCATCTCTACGCATAGTGTTTCATCTCCACGAAAAGGCTTAACACTTTTGTTTTTCCTGCAGGACTACCTGTAAGGGAAAGAAGGCTTTCACTTGGGAGGATCGGCAGGCTCCGTACACTCGCTGCTGGGAGCAGAGAGCAGGATAGATCTAGTGCACGAGGAGAGGCCATACGATCCGAGGACATATGGCGACTACCTCCCATGGTATATGCCCCGTACCATTGCTCGCATTGCCCCACCAGCTCCAACACCTGTCGAAATCCCGGCCCCAAGTGTGTAGCAGACGTACGATCCACACCACGCATCCCGTGTGCACCGCCAGGTACGCACAAATACTTGATTTCTTGCTTGTTATTGTTATTTCCGTTTACCATTGTGTTGTGGTCTTGTAGGTTGACGGCCTTCGTGCGATTACCTCCACCACGTAGCCGCTACTCCATCAGGACGAGTCACGTCTACCTATCACACCCGAGGAGTACAAGAAGGCCATCGCCTTCATTCATCGAGTCGCGACCCAGCTGTAGCGGGAGAGTTTCGCCACTTCGTCGACATCTGTTGCACCTCCTCCGCCGAGGGCCCCTCCCATTCAGACGCCATCACAGCCGGCCGCTCATCTGCCCGATGCACTCGGACCGTTAGGTACGGCCATCGACGTCCCGATTTATCCTGGTGCGCCCCCGGCCCGCTCTTACCGTTCATGTGTTCCACCTCACGTGGACGTGGCGTCGCGTGGTGGTGTACAGATCTCTGAGGGTACCCCTGCGCGTCCCTTCCAGCTCTGATTCTAGCCTGGGGTTCGACATCACGTTCGACCTGGACGACGAGTACGTCACCACGTCGCAGCGTACGGTGGACGAGCCTGCCGGTACGTCCTCATCTGCTCCATCCGCACCGTCCAGTAGGCGGCCACCCTGCATTCCGCCTCAGTCCTTCCATGCCGACCCGGACGTGGTCCTCGACCTTGCGTACGCGAACTACGTTGACATGTTGCAGAGGGGAGACGACACCCGCCAGAGCCAACATCAGTTGGCGTCCACACAGCTGGGTGATGCACCTCTGCCGTCGCAGGACCCTCTTGATACAGGCCTCAATCGGGCAAGCGCCCAACCACCACCCCATCGACAGGCATCACAGAGGACGGTGTGGGGATGCACCACCTTCTCACCCTCACCGTTTCAGCGGGACCGGCCTCGTCGTCTGAAGAGGGGGCGACATTAGTTTTTCTTTCCAAATTTCGCACTCTCTGAATGAAACATGATTTTTGTTTGCATGTATAAATGAAACATGGTTTTTCTACGATTCAGCCTTTCTACTTTTCAGTCTTTTTTACGTTCAGTTCTCATTTTTAAAACCCGACAAATTAAATCAACCACAAAACATACGATTCAATCAACCGAACCCATCACGGCTCTTTTTCTCCCTTACTGGGCGGGCTGGGGTGATTCAACATGTCTTTCTATGTTTTACCTGCAATTATTCTTTTTATTTGGGTTATTCATACATAAAAAATACCCTTATAGGTTGTTTTAGAAACAACAAAAACCACATAGGTTATTTTTGAAACAATGAAAATCACACTGGTTATTTTAGAAACAACACAAAACAAAAAAGGTTATTTTACAAATAAATTTATTTGCAAAACGGCTAAAACAACAAAAAAGGTGGGCAGCTCTAAGTCGCCAACCCGGATGGCGGCTTACAATGGCGACTTACGGCTTCCCACATACAGTCGCCACTCGGGTTGGCGACTGTGGTCATTTTTGCAATTTTCGTTTTTTCTGTGTTTTTTGTGAAATTATTATTTTAATAAGTGTTTTATGTACGAAAAATCCGAACATTTCTAGACAAAAAAAATAGTTCTGGACAAAAAGAAAACAGAGAAAGAAAAAGATTTTGTTTCAGTTTGTGAATTTGAGAGACCAGTTGTGAATTGTTGTTTGAGCATGCAAGGACGTGATACCAGTGATGTTGCAGTGTGCATGCACATACATGTAGCAAATTTCAGATTGTTTCCTGCTAGGTTTTGGTGTTAGATCGGCAATCTAGGCATCGTTACTAGTTGGATTACTATTTGATTCTTGCTTCTACTAATTTTTAGTCCATCTCTTTTGTTATATATTCACTTACCAAGCTCCACATAACACCGTTAGTGCTCCCATAACAATCATTTGTCCACGTCTGATTTACTACCACCGTTGCACATGTGCATTCATTGAGGAGCGTAAGAACGTGGTAAGTGAGAGGTGAGTTGTGTGAATTCACATATACACTTTGTGAGATTGTTGAGTACCACTAACATGCTAGGTTCGTTGGACAGTGTACGTGGACATGATGCTAACGCTGCCGATGAAGTGAGGAAGTTTGCTTTCAATGCTGTACAGGAGGACGCTGACCTTGAATGGGTGAGACAGTGTGATTTCGAGTGTCATACGCAGCACATGGAAGAGAGGCTCAACCATGAAATCGCGGCTCAACCATGAAATCGCGGCATTAGAAGAGCGCTTGGAAGGATCTTTTGCGAGGATGCTCAATGAGCGTCTTCCCGCGGTGGGCAATAGGGCCCCACAAAACCCTAACCTCGCTACCCCATTGCCCGAAGGTGTTGGACATGGGAGAGGAACCCATGGAGGAGGAGCTTGGCCGTTCCAGGGCCGTGGTGCTGCATGTGGGCATGATGATGATCAGAGTGGGTATGCTGCCCCTGCTGCGAACCACATGTTCGATGAAGACTATGACGATGGTAACGATGCACGTGACGCATTTCACCCCTTAGTACAGCCACCACCCCCTCGACGTGGTGGGTATTACGGTGACGGTGGTCACCCATGTGGCTATCATAACCATGATGATCCGGACAGCATGGCGAAAGTAAAGCTCAATGTGCCCTCATTTACCGGACAGGAGGATCTAGATGCTTATGTTGATTGGGAGGAGAAGTACGATCAGATCTTTCGCATTCACGATTTCTCTAATGCAAAGAGGGTAAAATTAGCTTCTGTGGAGTTTTCCGGCTATGCACTAATGTGGTGGAATTAGATACAGGAGACCCTATATGCAACAGGCAATGATTACATCACCACCTGGGAAGGGATGAGGCGTGCGATGTGACACCGCTTTATTCCTCAACATTACCCAAGAGATCTTCATAATAGATTGTCATGCCTTATTCAGGGTTCCCGCTCAGTTGATGAGTATTGACGAGGATTGTTAGCTATTCTTAGGCCTCCATGGTCGCGATAGCGCCACTTGGTCACACATGACTATGGCCGTGGCCCTCCTATGGTTGCGGAAGGCCAGAAGGAGGAACATTGGATAATCCAAAGGCATTCCGGATATAACTCAAAATCATATTCATTTCGCGAAAAATCAAGACACATTCGTTATCTTAAACCTATGTTTTATGCTGTATCCAAAGACAGTATGGTCGCAAAGATAGTCCCCACGACCGTCCTCTCTCACAGATTCAAGAACTAACCATAGCACTGTGGTCGTAGAATTACGCGATCACTCCTTGAACATTACCCCATCATGATCCTTATGGTTATTCCAGAGATAATCATAAGTTCCTGACAAGGTAACCGTTGAAAGAGGTTAAGACAGTAAGGTGGTTCCACGACGACCGAGTCAAACTCACCAAACCACCATGTACCCATGATCTACGCAACTAGCACACCCACGACCTCATAGCTACCATTCCGAGACGGTTAGGAGAGAACGTGGGGTGTGCCTCCAAAAGAACAACCGATGACCTCTTCAGTAGGTATAAGAAGGCCTTTAAGGGAGGGATCAGGGGACGGACGGATCAATGACAGAAAGAATACTAGGCTTAGCAAAGATAGGATTAGCTAGCTAAACTTTGTAACCACCTCTGTGTAACTCTTTTTTCCACATAGTCAATTACACAGGACGTAGGGCTATTACCCAGCTTAAATGGGGCCCAAACCTGGATAATTCTTGCTCTCTGTGTCTTTAGATTCACTGATACCTTGAACGTCTTGAGAATCTATCTGATTGGCCACATACCTTCTAACTCACTTTCTTGCATAAGATCGACAGAGGAACCCAGAAATCCAATCGTCGACAGCTGGCGCCCACCGTGAGGCCCTGAAGACATTTTAATCAGGATTCATTGTCTTCATCGATCATTTCCCTTGCTTACTTGATTCTGAGAACAAATTCGATCTCGAGGATCATGTAGATGCAATGGATGAAGATGTCGTCCCCATCAATGGTGACAACACATCCTCCCAGTTTGTCTTGGGAAGCGTCGTCCACGATCCCAACCGCGTCTATTGAACAGAAATCTGATCAAGAAATTCACTTGCCCTCAATAGAGGATGAGTATGTGCCACAATCAGTTTCCTTAGACAACTTGGAAGAGGATGATCTTGACATCCGCTTGGAGAATTTCTCCTCGGACAACCTGAAATCTCTCTTTGATTTCGAGTTGGACTAAGACAAAGATGAGATGCTTTCTCTATCTACGAACTCAATCCCTAAAGAAATCGTTGCACTTTCGGAGGAAACTCCAAAGCAACGTGACGCTAGGCAGGAACAAGAATGCAAACAGAAAGAGGACCAAGAACGCGAACAGCTAGAGGCTGAGGTTCGCAAGGTTGCAGAAGATCTTCTATGACCAGAGACAACTCATTGAAGTATCATTTTATGTGACCCCGGCCCTAGAACATCTCGACAACCCTCTCTGGGAGGTCGCGGGCATAATGATATGCCCATTCCCGCTCCGAACTATTCGCCACTGGGAGAGGCGACCTTACTTGGAACTCCACTGGCACTCAGGTGAAATCCGAAAGATCATCTCCGGAGATTGCTTATGCACTCCTAATTCGCCCTCCAGCCTCGTGAACGATGACAAGATTATATTCGCAGGAGTGCTTGCAAATAATCTTGATGAGGTAGCCCACGGGTTTACTCCAGAGGCATCCTCACGTTCGACGACCAGAGAACAGGCTGGCTCACTCCAAGGTCACAAGAGACGTAACCCTACACAGTCCCAACATGACAAGACCAGATGGATTGGTGCTTTCCGCGACCATAATCGCATACCACTACACTCACATTTGGGACCACGTCGTGAGGCTCCCCAAGTCGACAACTTCCGCGACCATGGCATTAGTGGCGACGATCAACGACCACGCAGTACGTACGTGGGTTGCAAAGCTTTTTCCCCTGGACTATGGAATGTAGTCTGGCCTCATAAGTTTAAACTCGGTACGATCGAGAGATTTGATGGGACTCAAAATCCAACCAAATTTTTCCAGATCTACGTTACGGCCATCCAAGCGGCCGGGGGAGATGAGCGGGTCATGGTAAATTATTTGCCCACGGTCCTAGAAGGTCCGACACGGACCTGGTTGTTCAGCCAACCGAAAGGATAGATCTACAATTGGTTGATGTTGTGCGACGCTATCCTCAAGAACATCCAAAACTGCTATGAAAAACCTAGTAAAGAGGATGATCTTCATCGCTTGCACCAGACTTCGACGAAGATATTTCGATAGAGGAATACCATTCCTAACATCTTTGATTCGTCGATTATCAGGGCCTTCAAACATGGTGTTAGATATCGACGGTTCACAGAGGACTTGAGTATCCATCCCCCATGATCAGTGTCAAACTTATTCGACATGGCATATCACTATTCCGATGCAGCGGAAGCTGTGGAATGGAATAGGATGGTGGACAAGGGTAATTTGTCTCCTCAACCAGGCCTAAAAACCAAAAAGAAGGAAGATTCCACAAAGAAATCCGAGTTCTTTGTAGGTGAAAGATCTAAGAAGGCCAACAGGATGGAGTCTAGATAAGCAACCACAAGAGAAAGGTAAAAAACTTCCATTCAAATCTACTAAGCTTCCCTCCGGAGGTCAAACTCACGACCGGCCGAAAAAATAGACTAACAGGGAAACAAGAAATGGTGTCCATTGCACAACGCCTCTGGACACAACCTCAAGAATTGCTGCGCCTGGTTGAAGAGCTTAGACGATTTCTATCAAGGAACCAGACCCATGCCTACCATACCAGAAAATGGACAATCTTGAGGTACAAAGGATGCCGATGGAGACGAGGTAATGCCATACCAGGTACCTAGCAATCATGTTAATGTCATTTTTGGTGGTTCTTCATCTTATTATTCTAAGCATCAATTAAAGTTGTTCATCGAGAAGTGAATAGCATTGAAGCTCCATTAGGAGAGCCTCAGTTCCCCCGTTGGTTGAAAACCTCTCCGACATTCAATAGGGAAGATTGTCCCAAAGAAATGTCCAACCCTTGACGACTTCCTTTGGTAATTACCCCCATTATTAGTAATGCTAAAGTGGGGCGCGTACTGGTCGATGGCGGAAGTTAGCTCGACCTCTTGTTCGCCAAGGCTCTTGACGAGATGCAGATACCTCGTTCCAAGATTAAACCGGTGGCCCACCAATTTTTTGGGATTATACCTTTCTCAATGATGATTCCCATCGGGCAAATAGTGTTACCCGTAACACTCGAAGAGCCAGAAAACTTTCGAACAAAATTAATTACTTTTGATGTGATTGATTTTGATTCAGCTTACAATACCATATTTGGCAGGCCATCACTCACCAAGTTTATGGCGGTGACATACTACGCCTACTAGTGCATCAAGTTACCAGAGCCAAAAGGCGTCATCACAGTTAGGGGCAGTCAACATACAGCTCTAACCGGTGATTGCATTTCTTTGTAGTTGGTGGACCAATTACCCCTACGGGATGACAAGTTGGGGACCAAAGAACCTGATGCGGTCAAGACGACTCCGCGACCAGATGAGAAACTAAAGCAAGTTCCTCTGTTCCCAGACAACCCGACCAAGACTGTTCGGATCAGATCATCACTTGATGCTAAATAGGAACTCGCGCTCATTACTTTCCTCCAAACTAATGCAGATGTGTTTGCGTGGAAACCATCTGACATGCTTGGAGTCCGAAGGGAAGTGATCGAGCATAGGCTAGCAATTCGGCCTAGACAGCGACCAATAAAGCAAAAGCTCCGACGCTTTGCTCCTGATCGACAAGAAGCCATCCATGCGGAGTTGAGTAAACTCCAAGACGCTGGTTTCATTTGCGAAGTTAATCATTCCAAATGGCTCACGAACCTGGTCATGGTCCTTAAATCCAATGGTAAGTGGCGCATGTGTGTTAATTACACCAGTCTGAACAATGCCTGCCTGAAGGACGACTTCCCCTTCCCCGCATTGATCAGTTGGTTGATTCCACAGCGGGTTGCGAACTGATGAGCTTCCTGGATTCTTACTCAGGCTACCATCAAATTAGTATGGTAGAAGTAGATGAAGAGAAAACTGCCTTCATCACACCCTTTGGCACCTACTGCTACGTCAGAATGCCATTCGGCTCAAGAATGCTGTTCCACGTACCAGTGCTTAATGCAGAAGACCTTTCTATCCCAGTTAGGGTGTAATTTAGAAGCTTATGTAGATGATCTGGTTGTAAAGAGCTTACAAAGCTCTAATCATGTAAATGATCTCACTGAGACTTTTCGTAATTTGAATAAACATGGAATCAAATTGAATCCTGAAAAGTGCTATTTTGGAGTTCCTTTGGCAAACTTTTGGGTTTTCTTGTTTGTTGACGAGGCTGATATTTACTCGATTCGCCTTATTATTCTGTACATTCTCCTCATGCTTTCGCACATATTAGTAATTTTCTTCGGTATATGCCTAGATTATTCCAGATTAATTGCCAAATCGACCGGATTATTCGTTTTTCCAATTTTTATCACAGGTCGGCGAGGATTGGATGGATTTTTGGCTAGCGGACGTGCGTCCTCGACTTATTCCGACCTTCGGTCGATTCCGGATGGAAGTGCGTGTTTCCACGGACGCGTAGGAACCAACCGCGCCGAAATCGGAGTCTCCGGGGGCCCGGAATCCCAAACCCTAGCCACGAGGTCCCATTTCTAATTTTCCAAAACCTCGAGGGCTTTTCTGCAAAAAGACCTTCTTCCTTTTTGTCCTGCCGCCGGCGACCAGAGGAAGCTGAGCCCGGCTTTTATTTTTTTCTTCCCTTCTTCTTCTTCCCCAAACCACTCTTCCACACCTCCCTCCATGTAACACCCTGATTTTGGGGGTGAAAATTCCTTTTCATGAAAATCATGCATGCATGTATCTCTTTAGAAGTAACAAGATCAGTTCAATTCTAATCTATAGTAAGCCCAAAAATCCCAAAATCTATCCTGAAGATCCAATTCAAGATCAGATTATCTAGAAATAATCTACTATCTATCTTGAGTATAAAAGCCTTCAGAAGCTAGATCAAATTCAATCTCTAACTCCCAGATTTATCAATCTCTTTCTGTTTTCGAAAACAAGAATTAATTGAATATTCTAATTCCCTAAATACCCTAAGTTTCAGAATTCAGATTTAACCAAATCTTAATCAAATCTAGACCAAATTATTCTTGGATTATAATCATGGGCATGCCAATACCTCAATCCAAAAAGTTGGCAGCCAGATTCCATCATTTAAACCCTTTTTGCAAATCAGTCCAAATTATATCGCAGATTAGTCCTTTTCTAATTTCCAAGAGCCCGAAAAGGCTAAAAGCCACAAATCAACTCCAGATCTCAATTTGATTCAAGGAATACTTCCTAAATGCTATTCAATACAAAATCGCCTTTGTCAGAACATCAAAATCCCACCCTGAGTCTCAGATTTCCAGATCTCGACAAAGCCTAGATTTAAGGTACCCTAATTACCCTGTTTTCGCTTCAGTTCAAATTTGATCAAGAGTTCCCAGATTTCATCAGGTATTCTCTCAAATCATCCGTTGAATAAAGTCCTTCAAATCTGTGAAGTCGAAATCAGCCATAATCTTCAATATCTCAGATTTTACAGATTAGTCCAAATCAGAAAACTGAAATTGCAATCGAGTCCAGCCTCTTGTTTCGACCAGCAGCATCACCTTCGACCAGGAAGCCTCGACCACGGGCTGTGCCATTATTGACCTCGGGTCCAGCTGCGACCAGCAGTGCAACTACACCGCGAACCTCACCGTCGGTAGAGCTTCGCCGTTGCATGCTTCGCAGCAACCCCGTCGCCACATGCGCGCACCAGATTGGCCATAGCAGCGCTGCAGCAGCACCAGCATCGCCCGAATCCTTCCTTCGCACGCGCGCGCGCTCGCCTGCAGCAATGTCAGAAGCTTTGTGCCACATTGCTTCCATGCCGAAGCTGCCAGGCACTTTACCACTGCACCTGCCAGAGCACGCGATGACCGTGTGAAAAGCCGTTGAGACCGCTGAACACCGCCACCGTAGCCAACCAGCTGGATATCCTCCCGATTGCTCCAAGCCTTGAGAGCCCCATACTCCACTATTTAAGCCCCCCGGTAGCTCGCAGCAGCTTCACTCCTCACCAGAACCAGCAACTCTCGTTTCCACCTGCTTCTTCTCGTCTTCTTCTTCGTCTCCGGCACGCCGCCGAAGGGGAGAACGACGACAGGGAGCTTCGCTGCATCAACCTCCCATCCAAATTCGCCAGTGAGTGTCTCTGCCTCACCTCTCTGTGCTGTACCCAGTAATTGAACTCCGGTGGTTCCTGTCGCCGGCAATCGCCGTTATTTGCTTTTGCCCTGTTCCAGCCTTGTAACCCGATTTAGCCAAAATTAGTACTCCTTTTAGTAGAAGCAATTGATCAGTAGATCCTTCCTTGCAAGCCCTTGCTGTTGGATTTCAAATTGAAGCTCGGATGGAACCTTTCCCCTGTTTTCGTGCGCCACCGTTAGCTGTTCATGTCGCCGGCCCGAATAGCTTCACCTCCGACCAAATTGACTGTAGCATTGTGATCCCTGAACTCCGTAGATGGTGTAGCCAAACCAAATTGACCGGAGCTACCTTGTATCAGCGGCGCCCCAGTGGCCGTCTTCTACGAGTCCGGCATCAACGCCGGCGAGCTCCAGTATTTGATTGCAACCCAATTCCTCGCTGGAGAATGATCAGCAACACCCCATAAGCGTTAATCCTCAACCAATTTCGAGTTTCATCGTCTGTAGCTCGTGGCCACCGTAGCTCACCTTAGTTCCTGAAAACCGACGAGTTCAACCTCACCGTTCGCCGTCATTTCATCGCCGTTGTTCAATCTACTTTGTCCTGTAGATTTGCCTCAACCTACTGAGCATATCACTCCACTGCATCGCCCTTCGATGCTGTGCCAAATCACAAGATATAGCCATGCCAAGATCTGTCCAGTACCTGTGTCTTGCCGTGTCGGCACCGTGGTTTCTCATCGCCGTTCATTACCGTCCGACCACCTTAGTTCCTGAAACCTCCACCACTGGATTCCTGTTGTCTTCGCCTACCTCCTAGACATAGTTGGCGAAGCAAAGCTCAAAAGGATCGATCAAACACTCAAGCCCTAGAATCTGGCCGTGCACTGACATTCAACTCTCTGTGTCCAGGGGCCACTTTGCAAATTGCCTAAATTCTGGACTTTCCTGTGAAAACCACCTTGTCAAATAGCTACCTTATTACATTTTGCATCTAATGCTTTGATCAAATCACATTCTTCCCAATGGAAATTATCCAAACCACATCAATGCCATTCCTTGACGATGCCAGCCCTTGTCAGTTCATGTCAGCCAATGGCATTGGGCAAGTTTAACCACTTCTGGTTGTGCAACCTGAAAACCACCTTGTCCATTGAACTTGTAGAGCTATGTTCTACATTTTATTCAACTACCACACCCTAAGATAAACTCTCTAGCATTCTCTGAAGCTATGTCAGAGCCCTGAACCGAATGTCGACTTTTGACGTTCGTCGTTTTTGAGCAAAATAGCCGCGGACTTGATGTCCATATTGCAGCTTTGAAACCCTGAGAGTCTCTAGCATTTGTCCTCAACCCTAATTCTATAAATCTCCAAGATTAACTCAAATCCAGCTTTCAAGCTTACCTGTTCCAGTATCGCCGAGAGTATTTCTCCTTTGCATGTTGCATATAGATTATTAATGGATTGTGATTCCTGTTTGCTTGTTTGATCTTTGATTAGAACAAGAGCCTGAGTACAGAGATTTCGTCAGACCCGACATCGACTGCTGTACCTTACGACGCGGAAGGCAAGTCATATCCTTGGACATCTTGAACCTATATTTTATGAATTGTTAAGACATTGCCTTGATTATAAGCAGTATTGCATTAGATGAAATGACAAAGGTATGATATGTCAGTACTAGGCTATATGCCGACAAAAGATGAGGAGATTCCTTATAAAATGATCAAACCGTGAGCCATAACTAATATATATGTATATATGTATATTCATGAAATAGAACCCTTGCCGTGGCCAGAGTTTGGTATGGAATGGTGGTGGCACTGACAAGTGCAGGGTTTGTGGAATGCACTGGTCATGGGCATGTAAGGACTAGAACCTTGTGTTGTGCTTCTATGCGGCATGAAAAACGTACCAACCACTTGCCCGGTTATGGGACGGGCGCAACTTAGTAGCTTTCTTTAGTATTAGCCTTTCCCTGCAATGGTTGTCGATCCAGTGGCTTGCGAGAACTGGTGGGCCGCAGAAGGCCATGAGTGATGTGAGTCCAGAAAAATCATGAGAGGAAAAGGTGGAAAGAAGGAAGACGCCCTATGCCAGATTAAGTCGTGCGCGACTGTAATCAAGAGAGGCTATGTGTCTTGCGAGAACATAGACCCAGGCTAGGAAGTAAGGCAGTGGGGAGGACCCACAACGGTACTTGAGACTTAACTGTCTATTTACCGGGCAGGGAATTGTTAATGCTAGGATTGTAAACTGTTGTGTCACTCCGGCCTTGTCACATGCGTAAAAGTCGCATGGAGCTGATCCGACTTGAAAGCTGAGTGATTGGTGGATTAAAGTGGTACACCTTTGCAAAGTTAAAAACGTATTCGAATACTCCGAGCTCCCGGGTCTATAGGAGCCTGCGCGCTGTGGATCCTATCCACGTCGATGTAACACAAGTATGTTTTCTAAATAAAATATGGCTAGACTTAGCTCATGTGTGCTTGACATGTGTTGTCATGAAATGAGGTGCTAACATGGGCAGACATGTGTTGTCGTGCTATGGTAGTACTTCTAAGAGTTTATAAAAGATATTAATGATATGTCATGATGAGCACTGCCATAGATTTGGAAAGAGAAAAAGTATTTTGCAACCTTCCCTCCTTCCCTAATAGCATAGGTTCATATCATTCTACTATATGTATCTACTCTTATCTATGACTTGCTGAGTACGTAAGTGCTCACCCTTGCAATTCACTATCCAATAGATGGAATGTCCCTGATCAAGACAAAGGCCTGGAGAACTTCTTGGATCCCTGAAGGAAGAGAGTCAGTTCCACCCATGTTCTGAAAAGTGTTGCTCTGCTTTCAATTTCTTGCCGTGGGGGTTCACTCAGCTTCTGCCGAGTAGTTGTTCTTCTGCAACCAAACTTATTTACGCCGTGATGGCTTGTAATTTATTATGTTGTAATGAGGCCAGTTGGCCATACTGCTCAATGTAATGCAAGTTGAACTGATGCAATATACTCCTATGTTTGGATCATCCTGGGAAGTCAAAGGGTAAGGGATCAGCTGCAGTGAGCTGGGTCCCCATGGGAGTAGTCGTGTTCCCCTGTGAGGGCGGGATGCGGCACTCCACCTCGCCGGCGGCGGCCGGGCCATACGCCGGCGGTTCTCCATTCCCTCGCCACTCCATCACTACACCCGATCCGGTCTCCGCTTCCATCCCGACGCCACAACCTCCACAGATCCCGACGGATCCGAGCTGCCACCACGATCTCGGCCTTCTTCGCGCCACGCCGTGGCCTCCCTCCGCGCCGCCTTTGCTCCACCAAGTGCCACCACAGCCACGCGCCGCTGATCCGCCCCTCCATCGCCGATCTGCTCCGGGGCAGTGCCGGCACCACCACTCCAAACTGGCGCCTCCCACAGCCGGTGCCGCCTCTTCTTCGCGCCACATCGCCGCCAGATCTGTGCCGCGCCGTCCACGGCGCCACCGGATCCACACTTCGCCGATCCGTCGCGCTGCACCTCCACGGAGCCACACGCCGCCACCACCAGACTCACCTCCCGCCGTCGACACCTCCATCGACCCCGATCTGACGCTGGAGCCGCCGCCTAGCCGCCCTCGCCTCGGATCTGCGCCCCTTCACGAGCCACCCCGCTGTCTCCACCTCGGCCACAGCTTCACCAACACCGTCTCCAGCCCTCTTCAACAACCCAGCTCCAGGCTCGGCCATCTTCATTGACTCCGGCTTCATCTTCTTCCTCTTCTCCAGCAACAGCTCCAGCGACCTTCTTCTTCTCGACGACTTCTCCAGTGACCAAAACTTCTCCAGGTCTTTCGACGACTACGGCCACGGCTCAGCTCCCACAACCTTGGCAACAAGAAACAATGGTGATTCAATTTCCCCCTCCTTTCATTCTATCTTTTTGAATAAACATGCATATTCTAGATGAGATGAATTGTTCTTGTAATGTTGATGAACTGAGACTCTGATGGATCAATTATTAGTTTTTGGTTGAATGGAAAGGCCTTGGTATTGGTACTTGTTGTTCTCTTTATCCTAATAGATGGATCTCTGTTGTATGTGTTGATGCTTCAATTCCTTTGTTTGGATTTTATGGGATGAGCAGCATTTGTATTTGATGATTAGCAATTCAAAAGCTTTGAGTTTTACTTGATGTGTGCTGTGACTTGCTCTCTGTTTATCTATTCTAAAATGATCTTGCTATTGAAATGAGTGGTTTGAACTTTTGTCTTGTGATGGTTGATTGGACTCTAGAATTCAATCTGGATTGGCAATTGTCTCACTTGTATTATTCTTAAATCTGACACGCAAAGAATAAGTGATCTGTTCTGCCAGGGTGATCTCTGTCCAATTTTCTTAGACTTGTTTTACTATGCTATGCATGTTTTTCTAATCAAACCCCAGTATGAAAACTGAGATGATTGATTTCAATTCTGAATCCGCTGAGTTGTTTGTGCTTTGTGTTAATTCACTGTTGGGAGTGGTCTGTGTTATTTCTCTACGTGTTCGCTTGTTGATACCATCGATAAGCGTGTTCATTTAGTTGTTTTCGCCTCTTCTCGCGAGATCACTGAATGTTAATGATGCTATCGCTTGTACTCACGACGACATGTATAGACCTAACACTATGGTCGCAATGTGTTCATCTGTCTCTCTCTTTCTATTTATTCCTTCTAACATTTAGCTCTTTCTTTCTTCTATTTTATTTTTACCCGATCTTGATTTAGTTTAGTTACGCGATTCGTCTTCTCTAGTCCCTGTGGAAAGAATGACTAGAATACTCGCCTTTACTGCACCGATCTCGTTCTATTGCGAGACGGTCTAGGTCGGTATCAGAGGCAATGAAGTTAATCCTGACAAAATATGGGCCATTGAGCAAATGCGATCTCCTTCCTCAATGAAGGACGTCCAAAGCCTAACTGGTCGAATGGCGGTCCTAAGCCATTTCATATCACAGTTAGGAAAATGTGGTTTACCTTTCTTTAAGGTATTACATAAGCACAATGGTTTCCAATGGTCGGATGAAGCTGAAAAAGCCTTACAAGAAGTCAAGGAGCACTTATCTAGTGCTCCAGTGTTGGTCTTCCCAAACATGGGAGAACCATTACTCATTTACTTAGCCACAACCCTATGCGCGGTTAGTGCAATACTGATCGCATAACAGGATGGCGTGCAATGACCAGTCTATTACGTCAGTGAAGTGCTCAATGGACCAAAGTAGCGTTACGCCGAGGTCCAAAAACTACTTTATGCCCTCTTAATGTCCTCCCGCAAGCTACGAAATTACTTTCAAGCGCACATGATCTTCGTGCCATTGTCCTTTCCCCTAGTGGATATACTCCATAATCTGGAAGCAACTAGTCAAGTCGTGAAATGGGCAGTCGAATTGGGAGTGTTCGACCTCCACTTCACTGCCCGCATGGCAATCAAATCTCAAATACTTGCTGATTTTGTGGTCGAGTGGACTAATCCCGACCCACTTCCACAAGAACTGATAGATTTGTCCACAAATCAACCTACCACGGGGCACATCTCCACAACCCTATTCAACAACATCCACCTCCAGACACCACGACCGCAAACGATAATCTATATCTCTTTCCGACATTGAGGACAATATCTAATTTAGCATGGGGGGGGGGGTAGTCACTTTACCATTTGCTCATTCTTGAGAGAATCATCATTCCACTCTCTTGCCATCATAAACTTCAAAATATGGAACACCTGGTTTTGAAGATCTTCTTTGATCAATTAGATGATTATTCTATCACATCTTTGCATACGATCCATTGAACTTAGCTCTCTTTAAAATTTCAAATTCCTATGTTTAGTTTTTATCTTAAATTAACCATTAAAGATTGTGCTTGCCTTTTAGATCATTATTGACTTCTTCCAA
This sequence comes from Pharus latifolius, assembly GCA_019359835.1. Lineage (NCBI taxonomy): Eukaryota > Viridiplantae > Streptophyta > Magnoliopsida > Poales > Poaceae > Pharus > Pharus latifolius. The sequence goes on from CM033326.1 coordinate 24,460,120, forward strand.
ATTGAAGGTTTCTAGTAAACTATTACCTATACTTAATTTTCTTATGCCACTTTTTATGCTTAGATTACTAATTGCCCTTTGCTTTAAAATAAAAAAGTGTAACAACGAAGTATAATCGACTCACTGGGGGGAGGTGATGATGAATTGTCGACCAGCTAGGGAAGGGAAGATTTACTTAACTTATGCACGCAAAAAATATTTTTCCTTTACTATAATAAAATGGTTGCTTAAGATGCGGCTTTGTCTAGTCTCTTGTAATGTATATGCGACCCATTGGGGGAGGCGGTGATGAATCATCAACCAATTGGTGAAGGGAAGGTATACGGGACAACGAGATTGCTTACAAGGGCTTGAAAAACCAACAAATCTGCCTATCTGTAAGTGCACTTAAGTAAGCATTTTCAGATGTGTCTCCTCTAGCCGCGACGGAATGATCCAGTTCAAAACATTCTGGCCAAGAGCACGAAAGAGTTGAAGAAGAAAATAAAAAATGAATAAATAAAAAAATCAGAAATAAAAGTGTATAAATTTCTCTCTAAACAGGACAATCTAATAACTTTGTATAAATTGTAGCATAATGATTGTTTTCTTTGGCTATTGTTTGTTCTAAACCATATATGAAAGAAGTTGTCAAGACAATTCAATCGATTAAACTCTCTCTTTTTTAAGGTTGAGATATGGTAAGTTGAATATTTGCATTTGGAGAGTTTAAATTGCTTAGATCAATTGTTTCATATGCATAGATGCGATGAGAATTGCTGGAAGTTGTTTATTGAAAATCTGATTAATCAAGGCATTCCAATTTTTGGAAAATTCATTCACATTCTTCGCTTGAGAATAAGCAAAATTCTAGCTTGGGGAAATTTGATGAGTGCTAAATTGGTAGTATTTTTACCCTAAGGTTGCTATTGAAAACGTGCAAAAATATGCTAAATTGGTAGTATTTTTATGCATATTTTTATATTATTTTCACAATCTGCTTTCACGGATGTGTTTTCCATGTTTCACGGACCAAACCTACAAAATTTGAGGATATTTCGACTTCGTTTGGGCTAATTTTGGTAAAGTATACCAAAATTGGACAAAAAGGAACCTTGATTGAATATTCCACGGTCGAACACACTTAGGTGAGAAGGAACCATAATCGAACACTACTGGACGAAAAACTACTATGATCGAACATGAACACATTTGGTCGAAATGAGTCCTGATCGAACATGTACACTTCTGGTCGAAAAGAGCCCCGATTGAACATGACTGTCATCTGGTTGTTATTTGACCAAGCCCATCACAACTATGGGCTCGACCAGGACACTGGTCAAGCATGACTCGCATTCCAGAGGTATTTTGGTCGAATCTAGTCGGTTTTGACTTGGATTTGTCTGATCTTGCGCCCTTCTCTATTTTTCCTGTGTTTGTAAGCCGGCAAGGACGGCAGACTTAATTTTGATGCAATCAAGCAAGGACGGCAACAGACGTAATAGTTGAGCCTTAGCAAGAATTTAGAGGAGTTCTTGAGTCTTTGGCGCTTTGACGTAAGATCCTAAACAGGAGAGAGGCTCTCACCAAACATAACAGTGGAAGCGATCCTCTGATCGTGTACCAGTGACCGTACTGGCAACTTAATCTATCTTGGAAAACAACTAAAATTAGCTAGCAATTCTCAGACCTTGGATAGATTCGCCTGATGGTTATGGAATTCTCGAAACCCTAGGTTTTTCTTTACTGCTTTAAACCCTAGATTGATAGATTTAGTTGTAGTTTTAGTTCTAGCTCACAAAACCCCCCAAATTGTTTAGACTTAATTAGTGATCAATTAACCTAAAAGATGAATACGCTTGTTCTTCATGGAATTCAACCCTCAAGTGCTCAACATTCAACCGTTTGCTTGTAGTTATTACTTCACAATCGCGCGCACCCCTCCACGTGCGATCAGTCCGCAATGTTAGGGACTTAGTAACTGCTTTTTGGCTGGATCCTTGCCACATGTAGGACGGAAAGGGCTCCTTACTTCTGTAGTTCTGTGCGGTAGATCTATGGCACGTGTACGACAACAATGATCATCCTCAACATTTAGCCCCTAGTCTAAACCCTAGCCGTTTTATGTTGGACACAAGCAATGGTGAACGACCATGATTGAGACTAGAATCCAGATCAACGGTCGAAAATATGTGACGTTTGGGTTGATCGAGGCCAACAATTGCGCAACTTCAAACGTTGCCTCGGATAGGCGGAGTGGCACTCTTGCGGCAATCGAATCGTTGCTCGTGGTTCTATAAATTGAGACTTGAATTCCATTGTCTTAAATCTTCTTCACGTGCTTCTCCTAAAGAAAAATCCTCTTTTCTTGCCCTTAGCTTCAACAATCTTGGTGCAATTTCACATCTGAGTATTGGATTAGCCATGCTTAGTGTTCCCGCAAGTTTCTAGCACCTTGGACATCTCTCGGACTAGTCGAGTTTCCGACTCCTCCCTAAACACTACTCCGATGGCCTATCCTTACCGCAAGCGTATTATAACTCCAATGTACCTATAGCATGCACAAAAACCAAGAAAACCCATCACATAGCACTATTCACACATAATGACAACATAAAAGAACACAAGAAGATGTATCACAAACAATTCAAAATATTGTCAAAATACACATTGAAGGAAAACGGGCAACTACTCTAGTGATAATTTCAAAAATTTTAACACAAAAACCCAAGAATAATACAAGCATAAAACCGTTGATCAAGAGGTTTACCACTAGATGCACGGATGCGACAACGCAGTAGCGGAAGAAGAGTCGATGTCACAACCAGATCATGACCAGCAGTGCAGCATAGCAGCTGCACCTCTACGGAACTCTACACGTCTGGGGAAGGAGCACCCCGTGTTCGTGTGCTAGCACTAGCACAAGCGGCTAGGGTTTTACGAGATCTATCTCATGGATGGTGGTGGCAACCAGAATAGATCAGAGATCAGATATCTTTTGCATACCCACCTGACCTCCTTTTATAAGGTCTTGCAGATAAGTCCTACTTAAATGCGAATCCTAATCGCAATGGTAAACCCATTACAAATAGGGGATACATTTTGGATCCCATTCGAATTAATATTCCAACTAGTTAAGTGTGTGACCCTATAGGTTCCTATATATTTGGTCGCGACCGGAAACAACTTTCTAAATCACAAGTCATAAACGGTCCCTAGCATAACATTATGACTACCCGCATGTACACAAAGATCATATCCGACAAACCTATACAACTTATCATGGATTATCTTTTTGCCTCACAACTTATCATGGACAATGACAACATAAAGGAACACAAGAATATGTATCACAAACAATTCAAAATATTTTCAAAATACACATTGAAGGAAAACGGCTGCTACTCTAGCGATAATTTCAAAAATTTAACCTGAAAACCCAAGAACCATGCAAGCATCAAACTATAGATCAAAAGGTTTACTACTAGACGCGTGGATGCGACAACGCAGCAGCGGAAGAAGAGTTGATGTCGCAATTGTTTCGTGATAAGTAGTGCAGCAGTAGCAGCTGCACTTGTACGGAAGTGCATACATCCCAGGAAGGAGCACCGCTTGTTCGTGTGCTAGCACTAGCACACGCGGCTAGGGTTTTACGATATCTATCTCGTGGATGGTGGCGGCGGCCAGAATAGATAAGATATCAGATGTCTTTTGCATGCCCACCTCGCCTCCTTTTATAAGGCCTTGCAGATAAGTCCTACTCAAATGCGAATCCTAATCCCAATGGTAAACCCATTACCAATAGGGGACCCATTTCGGATCCCATCCGAATTAATACTCCAACCCGTTAAGTGTGTGTCCCTGTAGGTTTGTGTATATTTGGTCGCGACTGGAGACAACTTCTCAAATCATAAGTCATAAGCGGTCCCAAGCAAGGCATTATGACTACCACATGTACACAAAGATCATTTCCGACGAACCTATACGACTTATCATGGATTATCTCTTTGCCTCACAATACCAGATCGAACTCAAGGTGAGAAACGTTTTAGCCATGAATAGCTCAATCCTTTATTGATCATGTAATGGACTAACCTTTATCCATAGTTGACTTTCAACTATATTCGGCATGGCCATGCACTTTCTTAGTCCAATTACATCAAGGGGCCCAGAGATATGTCTCTCAAGATATGAGAAATGCAAATTCCATCTCGACCATTCATTTCCAATCACATGGTTCATGACATATTTGTATGTCACTTTTATGACTATTGGTTAAAAGCAGCAGTTGATGACACCAAGGTATGCTACTACACATGTATGAAATCATGATGATCTCAGGTCTAAAGATAAACCAAAAATAATTGTTCGAAACAAACTGATGACACAAATCTCAAGAGTGTTTCAAGTTGGGTCAATCCGACCAACATGTTCTCCAACATGTGTCCACGACATTGACTTGATATCTGATAGCCATGGTTCATGAAATTTGACTATCAAAAAATGATCGTGTTGACTTATCTTGTATTATTACTTCATGTAATGCCGAAAGTCAGGGATGTTTAGAATAAGTATAACTGATAAACTCATAAGTAAATTGAGACAATTCATGTATCATTATAAAGAGTTTCATGAACAAGTCACATACTTGTTGATCGATAAAAGTGATACTTTATTCAAGGAATACAATAAGAATTGATAAACATGACATGATACAACACTACCACAGAAACAAACATCCAGGACGGCACATCACAGACGGTTATAAACTTTTCAATGGAACACCATCTGCGAAGGCCTGTTGGGAGAACATGTTAAGTTATCACAGTCGGTTCTAAGGTCAAAACCAACTGTGATAGTCAAGCAGATGGTTTTGACCACGGAACCGTCTGTGATATTCTACTTATCACAGATCATTGTCAATTCAAAACCGTCTTTGATAGTTCTAGCATATCACAATCGGTTCTAAACTGAGAACTGTCTTTGATAAGTACAATAACACAGACGGTTCCGTAATCAAAACCATCTGTGACTATCACAGTCAGTTCTAAACTAAGAGTCGTCTGTGATAGTGTGGTATTATAGACGGTTCTGATGTCAGAACCGACTGTGATAGTCCAAACATTGTCTGGCGCTTTGAATTCTCAACGGTGTGTTGTGTCATTACAGGTTCCAATGTTCGTGCGGCGCCCTAGGCTTGGGAACACGAAGCGTCGCCTTGGAAATTCTATAAGTAGCTTGGCAGTGGAATTACCAACTACTTTACAAGTTTTTCTAATTCTCAACTCCTTAGCTTCTCTGCGCCAATGGCATAGCCTTGCCCTCCCCGGTAAGAACTCTCAATCTTTTGGACTTACCCCTCTATTGTTAATCCCTGTGCAATACATTCTCGAACTATTGATTTGCACAGGGAAGGGGAACCGGGGAAGACTTGGGCAAGGTGAAGGCCGAGTTGGGGGCCCTCCAAGAGCAGCACAATCTCCTTATGGAGAAGCACACTCAGCTAAGGCTTGACCTGGATGATCTCTTCCAACGCATTCAGCGCTTGAGGACGAATGGTGAGAAGGCTAGGGAGAGGACGAGGCGTCTTCGTGAGGAGAAGCAAGCCGCGGATACAACCATTGCTGGATGCGGTTTCACTATCAAGGATACCATCGCGAAGCTAAGGGAGGTCGCAGGCCTTCTCGATGCGTACGTAGTTGATCCTAGGAAGGACAACTTGTCGCTGGAGGAGTCCTGCATCCTGGCTGCAAGTCAAACTGACTTTATTCTAGATGCAGCCAGGGATAAGACCACTCCTTGACCTAGCCTTTTGTATTTTTACTTTTTTGTTTTTGTAAGTGATGAAAAACAATTAATGAAAAATGTGTTCTTATGTCAATTTTCCAATTTTCCATGCACGTTCTTGGATTGCTATCTTCTCTCTTTCTTTAGCTTTTGGCGACCATTCGACCATAAAAAGGTATGTGCACTATGTGCGATCACGGAACCACTATTGCGATCATATAACTATTATCGCGGGTGATTAAGTACGATCTTGGGAGCGGCAACTTTTGGTAGGAGAACATGTTATCCCAGACGGTTCCATGGTCAAAACCGTTTGTGACTATCACAGTCGGTTCTAAACGCAGAATTGGCTGTGATAGTATGGTATTACAGACGGTTCTTATGTCAGAACCGACAGTGATATTCCAACAATGTCCGACGCTTCGAATTCTCAACGGTGTGTTGCGTCATTTCGGGTTTCGATGGTCGTGCGACCCCTAAGCCTGCGAACACGAAGCGTCGCCTTGGAAATTCTATAAACAGTGGAATTACCAACTACTTTACAAGTACATGCTTGGACTATCACAGACAGTTCTGATGTCAAAATTGACTATGATAGTGAGTTATCACAGTCGGTTCTTAGGTCAAAACCGATTGTGATAGTGAAGCGGAGGTTTTGACCTCGGAACTGTATGTGATATTTCTGTGATAGTCACCAATTCTCACACACATCAATTTACACATTCAAGTACATGTCCAAAACAGCAATACAAATACAAAAATACACCAATTCACACATTCAAGTACATGTTTGAAACAGCAATACAAATACACAAATATACACCAACACAAATACACAAACACACCAATTCACACATCCTATTACAAAAGTCATGTCTGAAACAGCAGATCATGACGAGGACCTAGTGGCCCCCACATTGCACATAAAAGAGAACCGTTACATAAAAGAGAACCAAGCATGGCGCATTGCTACAACAATGTAACTACGACTACAAGTTAGACTTGATACATCACAAATCCATTAATCTGAAATAGCAAATGTACAACTGAACCACGTTTGACTTAACCTAGGAGATCATTTCAGAGAGGCTCGAGGAAACCACTAGCCAGTGTGGCGAGGAGCTGCAACTGTTGAGTTGAGTTTAGTTGACCTCCAGGAAATTACCAATACGAACAACTTAATACACTCAACTCAACTATGTTATTAAAAGTTGAGTTGAGTTGAGCTCCAGGGAGTATTTTTTTGACCCATTATTTCACCAACAAGCCAATGTAGGCAGCGTACTTCCAAGCGTTCTTTCTGATCGGTCTCCCAAACTAGTTGAACCCACAGGAAAGATCGGTGTGGTCAGCTAAAAGGCACAACTTCGTCGCGCCTCGCGCCATCCTCTTGCACTGGGACGAAGAACCGTCAACTACGTTGACCCTCATGAACATCGTCCAAGGACCTGCACAGAATCAATCAAAGCAAATTCTATGATTAATAATGGTATTTGATTGTCATTCAACCACAAATGCTCTTAACCAATCAAAGCTTCATTACTCACTCAAAATTTAGTCGAGGGAGTTGTGCCTTGTGGTGGAGAAAGTGGCTTGTCGTGCTTGAGGAAAAAAAGAATTCGAACGGTTAGACTTCAAGGAAAATTCGAGGGTATATTTATTTTTAGAGGGCGGACTTTTTGTAACGGTTCGGACCTCAGAACCATCTGTGATAGTAAGTTATCATAGTCGGTTCTAAAGTCAAAACTGACTGTGATAGTAAGTTATCACAGTCGGCTCTTATTTTAAAACCGACTGTGATAGTAAGTTATCACGGTCGGTTATGGGATCAAAACTGACTATGATAGTGAAGTGGATGATTTTGACCTCGGAACCATCTGTGATATTCTAATTATCACTGATGGTTCATATCTCAAAATCGTCTGTGATATTTCTATGATAATTCTACATAAATACACCAATATTACCCATGGTTTTTAAGTGAAAACCGTCAGTGATAGTTGTTATTATAGACGGTATGATGCTAGAACAGTCTGTATTGAGCCCGCAGGGTATACAAGGCCTTTTAGCGGTTGTTTCGAGCTACTCGTACAATCTTGCTCGACATACTGTCCAGTTGGAAGAGATCTGGGGCAAGAAAGAGCAATATCTCAAAAGGGGAGTATTAGGGGACAATAATTTGAAGATCCAAGGTTGGCATTTGCTCCTAAGGCATACACATTACTTAATTTCATCAGCAATATTGATCTCCATTGATTGATCAAATTAGAGGGAGAGGGAGGGGAAGCTAGAGAGTAGCAAATCCTAGTTGTAACTCTCATTTTTCCCGCATGTAGCTATTTAATTGCTTTATGATGTGTATTATTCGCGCCCCCAATTAGTTAATAACTAATTAATTGCTTGCAGTTGAAGTAGTAGTTATACTCGCAAACTCCACAAACACTAGCTAGCTAGATTTATAATTTATTGTGTGTCGACTGTACGTAGAGTATTACTTAGCATGTGCATGAATTTAATTGCAGATGGTCCATTGACACTAGGTGTATAATGACAACCGAGTGAGTGAAGAATACATGAAAGGTGTTTTAGATTTCCAAAAAGTTGCTGAGCAAGACATGGCGAAGAAGGGTTTATGATATATGTACTGTCCTTGCATAGACTACCAAAATCTTAAGATATTCACCAACTCATTTCAAATTTTCTCCCACTTGATTCGACTGGTTTCAAAAAGGGGTACACGTGTTGGGTCCACCATGGTGAAGAGCAAACTGCAGAAACAAGTGCCACTCAAGTTGAGGAACAGGACATGTCAGATCCCAGCAACAATTTCGATGAGGATATGCCAGAGGATGATAATTTAGATGACATGTTGCATGATGTGGAAGGAAATTATAGTGGAAGGGAGTTTGGTAAATTCAAGAGCTTGATTCAGGACTCAGAAAAGCCGTTGTTCCCTGGTTGCAAGTCAAAGTACACAAAGTTGGCCTCTGTGCTTGAACTGTTAAAATGGAAAGTAAGTAACAGCTGGACTGATAAGAGTTTCATAGCACTATTAGATCTTTTAGCAGACATGCTTCCGGAAGGAAATGTGTTGCCAAAAAACACCTACCAAGCGAAAAAGCTATTGTGTCCCTTGGGAATGGAAGTAGAAAGGATACACACATGCCCTAATGATTTCATCCTTTAGCGTAATGACTACAATGATATGCATGTTTGTAAGGTATGCGGCGCATCTCGCTATAAGCGTAAGGACCAAATCGACGATGACGACTATGCTGAGATAAAGCAAGGACCTCCTGCTAAGGGGTTGTGGCATTTGTCTGTCATTCCCCGATTGAAGCGTTTGTTTGCAAACCGTAAAGAGGCAAAATTATTGCGTTGGCATCCGGAAGACTGGAAGAAGCATGGAAAGTTGAGACACCCTGCCGATTCTGCGCAGTGGAGAAACATCGATATGGAATTTGTGAACTTCAGAGTGGAATTGAGGAATACAAGGTTCGGGTTGAGTACCGAAGGAATTAATCCTTTTGGTAACATGAGCAGTCAGCATAGCACTTGACCGGTTCTTTTGTGTATCTACAACCTTCCTCCTTGGTTGTTGTCGACGATTTGGACTCGGGGTCCCCTGTCGATCTTACGCAGATTTGTGGGTTGTATGTGTGTCGCGCCCCGAAACTGGGACTACGACTACTCCTGTAGAGACCTAGCTCGCTGCAGCTAGTCCCATATATGCGTAGCATACACATACCCTTGATGTCCCAGGATAAGTCAAGCACAGGAGTATATCACATTGCAACAGAGTAACTTACAAAATAGTTAAGCAGTGTGGCCTGCTGGCCTTGATATTACATAAGAAGATTACAATGCCTTCACGGCATACAAGGTTTAGCAAAATAACATCTACACAGCAGAAGATAGGTGACCCACCCATAAAAGAGAAGTGGACAGCAGAACAACACACATCAGGGAAATGACGGGACTGACGCTCCTCCTTCTGGGTCCACGAAGTACTCCATGCCTTCATCTTGATTGTTGATTGCTCCGTCTATTGATTTGTAGATTGCAAGGGTGAGCACTTACGTACTATGCTCCAATTTACCCGCAAGATATTCCACTTTCAAGCCCATCCTATCATAACAAAATGATTAGACCCCTCCTCACAACCATGTGTGAGTGGCAAGGTGGAGATAACAAGAACTTTTGTTATGCATCACTTACAATTCACCCCCGACCCTGTGGCTCTCCGCGAAACACAGTTGTGGTAAGCTGTATCATAACCTCCACCCCACCTCATTTTCCCATTACTGGGTCAAATATCAGATCACCTTCAGTGATAGTGGGAGTCAGCCTCCAAGTCAATCATCGCAACACAACTCATGCAGGGGTTTCATGTACGATCCACATAAGTACTTGTTCAGGCCTGTCCCATACCAGGCTTGCGGTTAGCACGTTGTTCATGCCACTAGACGCACAACACAAGGTTCTAGTCCTTATATGCCAGTGACCAGACCATCCACAACCCTGCACCTTCAGTGCCTGCATTCCTTTGCAGTCTAGCACCTCCAGTGCTACCGCCATCCATACCATTTTTCTGGTCACGGCTAGGGGTTTTATTTCATGAATATAAGTATATATATACATATAATAGTTCATGGCTCAAAACTTGTTTATTTCACATTTCAGAGATAACTAGTCTAGTACTGCCAATTCATAAATCAACCATTTCCAATCTTCCACATGCAATATTATCTAAATTCAAGGTTATGTTTTAGCAACATTTAAAATATAGGTTCAAGATGACCAAGGATATGACTTGCCTTCCGCGTCGTAAGAAACAGCAGTTGATGACGGGTCAACAGCGAAGTCCTCGAACTTGATTTCTGGATCTGCTCGGCGACAAACAAACAATACACACAAATATTACTTATATATTAAAATGATTTAGGATCTATATGCAGATATGCTTAACAAGGATAACTGAACGATACTGGAGATAATTGAGATTGTAAGCTGAACTGAGTTGAGATCTAGGGTTTCGAGGAATTGGCTAAGGATGGGTGTTAGATGCTCTTAGGATCTCAAGGTTACAATAAGAACATCAGTTTTGTGGCTGGTTTGATCAAAAACAGCGAATGTCAGCGGATTGACATTCGGATCAAGATTCTGACATAACTTCAGGGAAAGCTAGAGAGCTTATCTCAAGTTATGATAGTAGAAGAAAATGTAGATCATAACTCTACAAATTCAGTGGACAAAGTGGCTTTCAAAATGCACAATCAGAAGTGGGTAAACAAGGCAATGCCATTGGATGGCATGCACTAGAATAGTGTCAAAAACTAGGGTTTAGCGGCAAGTATAATTCAAGGGCTCAAATCAAGTTGTGATAGAAGAAGAAAATACTGATCACATCCTCAGGAGTCTAAGGGACAAAGTTATGCCCAAAATGCACATCTGGAAGGAAGTGAAAAGGGCTAATGCCACTGACTGACATAGTCTGGCATTGATCTTGACATGGCCAGAAACTAGGGCTTGGCATAACTTTTGATCTAGAGCTCCAAATGATGCACCACTTTGTCTGGGAGGTAGGCAATGATAACAGGAACAAATCATTCAACAGGATCTAGGGCAGAAGATGGCTAGAAGGTGGTGAAATTCAGTGATGAACTGAGGTGAACTAATTGCACTGGAGCAGTTCTGGACAAGATTTTGGCATGGCTATAACTTGAATTCTGGGCAGTTTCAGAGATCGAGCTAGAAGGCAAAAATGTTTAGGAGGTTGAGGCATACTTGAATGACAAAGTGGATGAAGCTGAAACGGCCAGGAATAGGTTTTCCGGTGATCAACGCCGGAGAAGAAACACTACCATTTGGGGGTTTTCGATTTAGGCCGAATGAACTCAATTCCAAGCTTGGGAAGTGAAAGAGAGATAAGAGGAAGGTACCTGCACGATCAATTTGGCCGGAGGATGGCCGGAGAAGCCTGGCGACGATCGCCGATTTCTGGAGAAGCTCAAAATTGGGGAAAGCTTCGATTGAAGCTCAATCGGGAGATCTTGATGCATAGGATTGCTGGAAATGAGTCACTGATCATCTTCTTCCACAAAATCGAGAGCTAATTCGGGCTGAATTAAGCTACATTGCAGAAACAGGGTAATCGGCAATTCCGGTGATCGCCGGCGTTAGAGGTCACCGGTGAGCAATTAAATGGTACAGCATGATGAGTGAGATGAGAGGAACTCACTGGTGCTGTTAATTTGGCAGGAGATGCTGCGGTTGAGGCTGTCACCGTGAGGCCTCGAGCTGGTCTCGCCGGAGAAGAAGACTAAGACAGAAAATCTGAGGCTTTGCTGGTTCCAAGTGAGGTGTGAAGGAGCTACTGAGTATAGGGATGCTTAAATAGGCAGGCGAAGCTGCAAGGGGGAACAGCGAAGTAATTGGCTGCTGTGATGAGATGGGTTGCGTGCTGAGCATCAGCGGCGAAGACACAGCATTAACCGGTGATGCGACGACGACAACGGCTCTGCAGTTGATCATCATGTCGGTTCATCGGGACATGGCAAGCTGGAGCAAGCGGTGGCGACAACATTGGCGCGGCAAGGCAACGTGGCAGTGAATTGCTGACAAAAGGTTGCTGGTCGCGCGCGGGAGCAGGCGCTGGTCGTCGACGTTGCAGTGGCGCTGCCACGACACGGCTGGAGCGAGGACACGTGCGCACCGGCATGCACGGTCACAAGTGCGGCGAAGCCTCGCCAGCGACGAGCAGCTACGGCGCACAAGTACAGCAACTCTGGTCGTGAGCACAGCAAACGGCCTGGTCGAATTTGGGCTTGATTGCAATTTCCAATTCTTGATTTGGACTGAACTGTAAATCTGGAGATTTGGAAGGTTTGATCTGATTTTGATTCTGCTGTTTTGGTATACTTAATTCCACAAATGATTTGGCACAGATTGAAGATAAAATTTGAGACATTTGGATGACTTTTGATATGAACTGAAAACAGAGTAGATTAGGGTAAAATAAGTCTGAATCTTATTGATCTCGAATTCTGGGATTTAGGGTTTGATTTTGAGATACTCATAAAAGAAGAATTTGTATTGAAAAGCATTTGGGAGGTGTTCCCTGAATCAGATTTGAATTTGGAGATGATTTGCAACATTTTGCCTTTTCTGACTTTTAGAAAATCCGGAAAAAGGACTGATCTGCGATACTCTTGGACTGATTTGCGAAAAAGGTTCAGATGGTGAAATCTGGCTGCCAACTTTTTGGATTAAGGTATTGGCATACCCTTGATCATAATCCAAGAATAATCTGGTCTGAACTTGGCTAAGATTTTGATTAAATCTGAATTTCTGAAACTTAGGGTAAAAGGTAATAACAGATATTCTGTTTTTGAAAACAGAAAAGAGTTGATAATTCTGGAAGTTAGGGATAGAATTGAATCTGGGTTCTGAAGGCTTTTAGATTTAGGATAACTGATAGATCAAATCTGGCAAGTCAGATCTTGACTTGGGGTCACAGGATAGATTTGAAGAAATTAGGGCTAGAACAGAATAAAGCTGAGGCTGATTTGGCTGATCTAGAAGAGACATATGCATGCATGATTTTTAAGAAAGAAACTTTTCACCCCAAAACTCAGGATGTTACAGATCTACCCTCCTTATAGAAATCTCGCCCCGAGATTTACCTAAAGCAAGGAAAGATAAGAATAGAGATAGGTTTGCTGAAAATTCTCTTCCTTCTTCCAAGTAGTTTCTTGTTCTGAAAGATTTCCCAATGAACTTTTATAATCTGATATGGGGTATTCTAAGATATTTTCTCCATATGCATTTCAACTTCAGATAAATTTGCAGTACTGAGATCAAATAGTATTAAGGCAGATACAATTTGAGTCAAAATCTACCTCGAAGGGTGTCAGTGGTGTTTCTTGCTTCTTGGATGGAAGTGTAGTTTAGCTTTCCTCCTGGCATTGCTGTTGGTGTTCCATCTCTTCCTCCTCCTCGGTTGGGCATGCTTCCTCCTCTACCTGGTGGAGTTCCTCTAAACTTCTGTGGTTGTGATACTGGTACTCTAGGTGCTTCTGGTGGTGTCCTTGCCTGTATCCTGGCAATAGATGATGGAAGTCGAATCAAAGGACAAAATTCCCTATGATGTCCACGCTGCCAACAGTGATAACATTGAATGTTCATGTAAGGGTTTCCTTTGCTTCTGGTAAACATGGCTCCTCTTCTTTGTAAATTTCTCTTGGGTTTCTGCAGTGGTGATGATCTAGGTTCTACTGACTGCATCTTTGCTTGAGATATGGCTATGGGTCTAGGGAATTGAATCCAGGGACAGAATTCTTTGCGATGCCCATGCTGTTTGCAATGAAAACATTTGACACTCGCGTGAGGACAGTTCTTTTGAAGGTGATTTCCTTTGCAATTGGGGCACGTCATTCTTATTGGTCTGGGAGTTTGGTATGATGGTTGAAAACTAGAGTTGGTAGGGATTCTCCTTCTAGTTGAGTTTAGTTGTGGTTGCAGTTGTTGAGGCATTCTTCTCTTCCGATCTTCTCCCTCTATATTTTCCTTCTGTGGAGGATTGGAACTCTGAGATCCTTGCTGAAACAAAGGGTTTCTTGTCATAATATCTTCTTCCTGTGGAGTCTGTTCCCCGTCTTCTCCATTGCGTTGAGATCTTCTTCTTGCATCAACCATGGTGGCTCTGAAAAAAGAAGTTTGGGCTGATCTAACTATCTAGGGCCAACTAAGACAACAATGCAGAAAATAATGCAAACTACTTTAGTGCATGAAATACTTAGGCTACTAGCCATAATACACAAGTTAACCATTGCAAAAGCAACAGCGAATCACAAACTATCAAGAGCATCACTAGCTCTATCTACACCAACCCCTAAGACACTCTGAAACAACAGAACGCACTCTCACAATCTTACCAAATTTTAGAAAATCCAAATAAAATTTTGAAATAAAAGTTTTCAAGAGCTACAAAGCTCATTATTTTTATCAAAATACAATTTTCAACAAGTAGTTTTCTAAATAAATTACGTCTTCCTGGCACGGCCAATCCCTAAAGGTGTCGTCCTATAGTCAAGTTCTCATGTTGCTCTGATACCAACTTTTCTGTCGCGCCCCGAAACTGGGACTACGACTACTCCTGTAGAGACCTAGCTCGCTGCAGCTAGTCCCATATATGCGTAGCATACACATACCCTTGACGTCCCAGGATAAGTCAAGCACAGGAGTATATCACATTGCAACAGAGTAACTTACAAAATAGTTAAGCAGTGTGGCCTGCTGGCCTTGATATTACATAAGAAGATTACAATGCCTTCACGGCATACATGGTTTAGCAAAATAACATCTACACAGCAGAAGATAGGTGACCCACCCATAAAAGAGAAGTGGACAGCAGAACAACACACATCAGGGAAATGACGGGACTGACGCTCCTCCTTCTGGGTCCACGAAGTACTCCATGCCTTCATCTTGATTGTTGATTGCTTCGTCTATTGATTTGTAGATTGCAAGGGTTAGCACTTACGTACTCAGCAAGTCATAGGTAAGAGTAGATACATATAGTAGTGATGACATGAACCTAGACTAGTCAAGAATTATGGATGTTTATAAAATAATCTTTTTCTTTCATACCTCATTTCAGGGCAGCACTTTTCATAATATAACATCATCATTCATGTTCACTAGATTATAGCACTACCGCGACACGTCGACACACGACAACCCACGGTAGTACTCCTTATCATGAAAACACATGTCATTTGGGTAATCTGGATTAAAACATATTTTATTTAGAAAATAATACTTGTGTCACACCCCGTGGATTTAATCCACCGCAGCAGACTCCTATAAAACCCGGGAGCTCGGAGTATTCGAATACATTTTTAACTCTGCAGAGAGGTACCAATTTACCCGCAAGATATTCCACTTTCAAGCCCATCCTATCATAACAAAATGATTAGACCCCTCCTCACAACCATGTGTGAGTGGCAAGGTGGAGATAACAAGAACTTTTGTTATGCATCACTTACAATTCACCCCCGACCCTGTGGCTCTCCGCGAAACACAGTTGTGGTAGGCTGTATCATAACCTCCACCCCACCTCATTTTCCCATTACTGGGACAAATATCAGATCACCTTCAGTGATAGTGGGAGTCAGCCTCCAAGTCAATCATCACAACACAACTCATGCAGGGGTTTCATGTACGATCCACATAAGTACTTGTTCAGGCCTGTCCCATACCAGGCTTGCGGTTAGCACGTTGTTCATGCCACTAGACGCACAACACAAGGTTCTAGTCCTTATATGCCAGTGACCAGACCATCCACAACCCTGCACCTTCAGTGCCTGCATTCCTTTGCAGTCTAGCACCTCCAGTGCTACCGCCATCCATACCATTTTTCTGGTCACGGCTAGGGGTTTTATTTCATGAATATAACTATATATATACATATAATAGTTCATGGCTCAAAACTTGTTTATTTCACATTTCACAGATAACTAGTCTAGTACTGCCAATTCATAAATCAACCATTTCCAATCTTCCACATGCAATATTATCTATATTCAAGGTTATGTTTTAGCAACATTTAAAATATAGGTTCAAGATGACCAAGGATATGACTTGCCTTCCGCGTCGTAAGAAACAGCAGTTGATGACGGGTCAACAGCGAAGTCCTCGAACTTGCTTTCTGGATCTGCTCGGCGACAAACAAACAATACACACAAATATTACTTATATATTAAAATGATTTAGGATCTATATGCAGATATGCTTAACAAGGATAACTGAACGATACTGGAGATAATTGAGATTGTAAGCTGAACTGAGTTGAGATCTAGGGTTTCAAGGAATTGGCTAAGGATGGGTGTTAGATGCTCTTAGGATCTCAAGGTTACAATAAGAACATCAGTTTTGTGGCTGGTTTGATCAAAAACAGCGAATGTCAGCGGATTGACATTCGGATCAAGATTCTGACATAACTTCAGGGAAAGCTAGAGAGCTTATCTCAAGTTATGATAGTAGAAGAAAATGTAGATCATAACTCTACAAATTCAGTGGACAAAGTGGCTTTCAAAATGCACAATCAGAAGTGGGTAAACAAGGCAATGCCATTGGATGGCATGCACTAGAATAGTGTCAAAAACTAGGGTTTAGCGGCAAGTATAATTCAAGGGCTCAAATCAAGTTGTGATAGAAGAAGAAAATGCTGATCACATCCTCAGGAGTCTAAGGGACAAAGTTATGCCCAAAATGCACATCTGGAAGGAAGTGAAAAGGGCTAATGCCACTGACTGACATAGTCTGGCATTGATCTTGACATGGCCAGAAACTAGGGCTTGGCATAACTTTTGATCTAGAGCTCCAAATGATGCACCACTTTGTCTGGGAGGTAGGCAATGATAACAGGAACAAATCATTCAACATGATCTAGGGCAGAAGATGGCTAGAAGGTGGTGAAATTCAGTGATGAACTGAGGTGAACTAATTGCACTGGAGAAGTTCTGGACAAGATTTTGGCATGGCTATAACTTGAATTCTGGGCAGTTTCAGAGATCGAGCTAGAAGGCAAAAATGTTTAGGAGGTTGAGGCATACTTGAATGACAAAGTGGATGAAGCTGAAACGGCCAGGAATAGGTTTTCCGGTGATCAACGCCGGAGAAGAAACACTGCCATTTGGGGGTTTTAGATTTAGGCCGAATGAACTCAATTCCAAGCTTGGGAAGTGAAAGAGAGATAAGAGGAAGGTACCTGCACGATCAATTTGGCCGGGGGATGGCCGGAGAAGCCTGGCAACGATCGCCGGTTTCTGGAGAAGCTCAAAATTGGGGAAAGCTTCGATTGAAGCTCAATCGGGAGATCTTGATGCATAGGCTTGCTGGAAATGAGTCACTGATCATCTTCTTCCACAAAATCGAGAGCTAATTCGGGCTGAATTAAGCTACATTGCAGAAACAGGGTAATCGGCAATTCCGGTGATCGCCGGCGTTAGAGGTCACCGGTGAGCAATTAAATGGTACAGCATGATGAGTGAGATGAGAGGAACTCACTGGTGCTGTTAATTTGGCAGGAGATGCTGCGGTTGAGGCTGTCACCGTGAGGCCTCGAGCTGGTCTCGCCGGAGAAGAAGACTAAGACAGAAAATCTGAGGCTTTGCTGGTTCCAAGTGAGGTGTGAAGGAGCTACTGAGTACAGGGATGCTTAAATAGGCAGGCGAAGCTGCAAGGGGGAACAGCGAAGTAATTGGCTGCTGTGATGAGATGGGTTGCGTGCTGAGCATCAGCGGCGAAGACACAGCATTAACCGGTGATGCGACGGCGACAACGGCTCTGCAGTTGATCATCATGTCGGTTCATCGGGACATGGCAAGCTGGAGCAAGCGGTGGCGACAACATTGGCGCGGCAAGGCAACGTGGCAGTGAATTGCTGACAAAAGGCTGCTGGTCGCGCGCGGGAGCAGGCGCTGGTCGTCGACGTTGCAGTGGCGCTGCCACGACACGGCTGGAGCGAGGACACGTGCGCACCGGCATGCACGGTCACAAGTGCGGCGAAGCCTCGCCGGCGACGAGCAGCTACGGCGCACAAGTACAGCAACTCTGGTCGTGAGCACAGCAAACGGCCTGGTCCAATTTGGGCTTGATTGCAATTTCCAATTCTTGATTTGGACTGAACTGTAAATCTGGAGATTTGGAAGGTTTGATCTGATTTTGATTCTGCTGTTTTGGTATACTTAATTCCACAAATGATTTGGCACAGATTGAAGATAAAATTTGAGACATTTGGATGACTTTTGATATGAACTGAAAACAGAGTAGATTAGGGTAAAATAAGTCTGAATCTTATTGATCTCGAATTCTGGGATTTAGGGTTTGATTTTGAGATACTCATAAAAGAAGAATTTGTATTGAAAAGCATTTGGGAGGTGTTCCCTGAATCAGATTTGAATTTGGAGATGATTTGCAACATTTTGCCTTTTCTGACTTTTAGAAAATCTGGAAAAAGGACTGATCTGCGATACTCTTGGACTGATTTGCGAAAAAGGTTCAGATGGTGAAATCTGGCTGCCAACTTTTTGGATTAAGGTATTGGCATACCCTTGATCATAATCCAGGAATAATCTGGTCTGAACTTGGCTAAGATTTTGATTAAATCAGAATTTCTGAAACTTAGGGTAAAAGGTAATAACAGATATTCTGTTTTTGAAAACAGAAAAGAGTTGATAATTCTGGAAGTTAGGGATAGAATTGAATCTGGGTTCTGAAGGCTTTTAGATTTAGGATAACTGATAGATCAAATCTGGCAAGTCAGATCTTGACTTGGGGTTACAGGATAGATTTGAAGAAATTAGGGCTAGAACAGAATAAAGCTGAGGCTGATTTGGCTGATCTAGAAGAGACATATGCATGCATGATTTTTAAGAAAGAAACTTTTCACCCCAAAACTCAGGATGTTACAATGTGAGACCTTTCAATGTGCCCTCAGGTAAGGTAGGGTAAGCAATGACGATAAGGATGCAAAGATTTATATAGGTTCGGGCCCTTGATGGTGGGAGTAACAGCCCTACATCCTGTTGTGATTTTACTATGGGAGTAAAACAGTTTACAGGAAGAAGAGATTATCACAAGTGATGATCTCTTTTATATTTTTGTCTATCTAACTATGTCTAAGTCTTCAAGCTTTGTTGACTCGTTGTCTTGCTTGTTTACCGCCCATTACATCGTGCATCTACCATCCTTTTATACTGAATGAAAGGATGTCAAATGCGAAGCGGTTTGGGATAGTTGTCTGGGTGCAGTTCGTATAACCGCACTCATCTCCTTCACCGGTTAAGCACATGCAATCATTAATAACCGCACATGTCAACCTCTTGGCAGTTGACTTCACACGTGGGAGAAGTTTCCTTGTGCCTTAGAACGTGTCCAGTAGGGACTTGAACACCCCACAGGTTACCTGGGTCGCGTATAGTCAGCGACCCTCTGACTGCGCACTGTCTGCAGCCTTATGATCTCGCAAGGGCTGTAATCATAAACTAACTCTGTGTCCATGGGCGACCAGAGTGGTTACTAAGACATATAAACACATATCATATTCAAACCTAGCTCGAACTCAATATGTGTTACTCAAACTAGCTCAAGTGATAATCCTCATCAGTTGTGTATGAAGCACAAGTACATCATGACGTCGCTACTTATCTCAGGACCAAAACAACCCGGAAACGATATTGGTGTGTACCTAGCACCATTGATAGAGGATTTGCTAACAATGTGGAACGAAGGGGTGCAGGTGTGGGACACATACAAACGAGAGAACTTCATCCTACGTGCTATGATATTCTACACCATCAACGATTCCCTACCCTTGGAAATTTGTCGGGCCTTAGTACGAAAGGAGCCAAAGCTTGTCCCCATTGCAAAGATGCGACTGATAGTGTGTGGCTGAAGAATTGCAGGAAAACAATATACATGCTTCACCGTAGGTTTCTTCTGAAGAATGATGTGTATCGTAAGAGGAAGAGGGAATTTGACGGCCACATGAAAGATGGTTCAGCCCCGAAGCCTATGAGCGGGAAAGAAGTTTACTCGCGGGTGAAGGACATAGACATTGTGTTTGGAAAGGATCGTAAATTAAAACCCCGCACAAAGAACATTTGGAAGAAGAGATTGACATTTTGGGACTTATCGTATTGGGAGCATTTAGATGTTCAGTATTGCATTGATGTCATGCATGTAGAGAAGAATATTTGCGATAGTTTAATCAGCCAATCGCTGAACATTCTGGGGAAGACAAAGGATGATGTCAATGTGTAGTGTGACATGATCAAAATGAAAATCAGGCCCGAGCTAGCACCGAGAGAGGACGAGAAAGGCCGTATATACCTCTCCCCTGCCTGCTATACTTTGTGCAAGGCTGAGAGGAGATAACTTTGTAAGTGTCTCTATGGCGTTAAATTTCCATCGGGTTAATCTGCAGATATGAAAAAGCTTGTGTCCATGGGTGATTTGAAATTGGTTGGTATGAAGTCTCATGATTATCACGTATTGATGACACAAATGCTTCCTGTTGCCATCCGGAGTATTATGCCACATAAGGTCAGAGAGACGATCACGAGGCTGTGTTATTTCTTCAATGCAATTTCTTGCAAGATCATTGATCCCAAGGGACTAGATTCTTTGCAAAGCGAGGTGGTTCGAACTCTTTGTCAACTTGAGATGTATTTTCCTCCGTTGTTTTTTGATATCATGTTCCATCTCACTGTCCACCTTGTCAGAGAAATCTACATATGTGGACCTGTGTTCCTATGTTATATGTATCCGTTCGAGAGGTACATGGGTGTACTTAAGGCCTACGTGAGGAATCGCTCTCGGCCCGACGGTAGCATTGTCGAAAGTTATGCAGCGGAAGAGGTTGTTGAGTTCTACGTCGATTACATGGCCGAGGTAGAAGCAATAGGAGTTCCTATGTCTCATCACGAGGGGAGGCTTGATGGCGTTGGAACTATTGGATGGAGAGCAATTACTCCTAATTTCGATATGTACTCAAAAGTACATTTTTGGGTCTTGCAACACATGACAGAGGTGTCTTCGTACATCGACGAGCACAAGGAGATGCTACGACAAGACAATCCTCACCGATCCGAAGTTTGGATCATTGGACAACATAACAGTCGATTCAACGCGTGGATGAAAGTGCGAATCACCGGGAAGTCCGCAAGTGAGAATCTTAAATGGTTGGCAAAAGGGCCAACATTTACTATACAGACATGGCAGGGATACGACATCAATGGGTACAAATTTTACATGAAAACTCAAGATCAAAAGAGCACTGTGCAAAATAGTGGAGTGAGCGTAGAAGCTTTTCATGAGGAGATCAGCAAGACAGGCCCAACAAGGGTAGTGCGTGGATTGAACTCGTACTATAGGTTCATAGAAGAAATTTTGGAGCTCGATTACATACTATTCAAGATTCCCCTGTTTCGATGCCGATGGGTTCAAATCCCACAGGGTGTGAAGGTTGATAGTTATAGTTTCACTTCTGTGGATCTCGATCGAGTTGCTTATAAAGATGAGCCATTCATACTTGCAAAGCAAGCCATTCAGGTCATTCATGTCACTGACCCGGCCAATAAGAAGTGGCACGTCGTCCTTCATGGCAAGAGAAGGATTGTTGGAATTGAAAATGTCGTAGACGAGGAAGAATACAATCAATTTGATGAGATGCCTCCATTTGGCGATGGCATACAGGTCGATACCGAAGACACCGATGAAACTAGTTACATGCGTATGGATCATCAGGAAGGGTTATACTTTAAAGGTAATCAACCATCCTTATCTCTTTGTTTCCATCTGTATAGCTTATCCTCTAATTCTCGCCTTTGCAGGGCTGCGGCAAGTGGAAAGTTGAGGATAATATGAGTGTGTACGTATGTATGTGCAAATTGTCGGTCAAAGCCCCCATTTGTATGTAAAATTTATTTGAGCATGCTCCACATGGGACCTTTAAGGTTGTAACCTATTTTCGGAGCATTTGGACTTCATTTGCAGTATCTGAGTGTTCGAGTGCCTGTCTCCCAATATTATGAAATGTACGGCACAAAATTGCTTCCAACTTAAAATTTCTTCACCAAAATCTTTCAAACTTGATTTCCCTATGCTCCAAATATGTCTCTTGAGGTTTCCACCAAGTTTTTGAGCATTTAGACATCATTTGAATAGATTTGAGGCTTGTTGGATATTGAAATTTCAGTATTCAGAGTGACAGAGTTTCAGATTGTAAAGCACTACATCATTCGCATAGAAGAAACTTTGGAGCATTTGGATAGGCAACTATCATAGACGGTTCTGAGGTCAGAACTGTCTGTGATAATCTCTCTACATAGTTTGAGGCGGGCTTTGTCCCGCTCATTTCCACACTTCGCAACTCTTCACTTCACTTGCCCTAGCTCTTCGGCGGTTGCGCGCATTTTGTCTCTTTGGCCTCCGACCATCCGGCGCGATCACCTGCATCGCCTCCCCACCATCCGACGCGATCACCTCTATCGCCTCCCCACCATCAGGTGCGATCACCCCCGTCGCCTCCCCACCGTTTCTGCCATTCTTGGTCAATTTTAAGTACATGGGTTTTATCAGTAATTTGACTTGATATTTCTCACAATTTTATGATAAGCTTAGTCAATTTCAAATTTATGAACAGTTATGTTGATTTTCTGAACTATGCTCATTAGTTGTGCTAGTCTAGGTCAATTTACAAACAGTTTCGGGATATTGATTTGATATTTTTTTGGATTTAGTTATACATGTTTAGTAGTTTCAAATTTAGTTATAGGATTATTAGTTTCAGATTTACTTACACTGTTCTCTCTTTCACTTATGTTAGCAACTGATATGTCTGGTGACGAAATGCACTGGTTGGGGAGTTAGAGTGGCCTCTATGGCAATGAGACGCTTGGGCTGGAGGTTGCCCTGTCCACCGTGGCCTAGCAGCAGAAGAGAAAGGGGTGAGGCCGGACGACATGTGCGCATCTCGACTGGTGAGAAAAGCAACACATATAGCTCGACGACAACGGGGTGCCTGAAGATCTGGAGAAACTAGTCGGTTAGTACCGCTCACTATGCGGCAAAGTGGCAAGGGAGCGGGTGCCCATCAGAACCTCCGAGTGGGGTCAAGTGCCCCAAGAGTGCAAGGATGAGCTGTGGGAAGAAGTGCAGGTGGTGTTTCACACCCCCGAGGATTGCCAGTTCACCATCCGCCGGACGACATTGATGTCAATAAACAAGGCGTGGAGGAACTTCAAGAGCCATCTTGTCAAGCACTATATAATGGAGTCGAAGACCCCCTTCAATGACTGCCCTTTCAGGACTCCTGAGGCATGGCAGCAGTTCGTGGAGATGAAGGACATGCCTGAGTTCTAGGCGCTTAGTGAGAAGGGCAAGGCTAACTAGGCCAAGAATACCCACCCACACAAACTAGGCACCAGTGGGTATGTAGGGAAGAAGGCATTGTGGAGGAAGTAGGACGAGGAGGCTTCCTAGTCTTTGGCCTCCACCCCTTATGCGGGCATAACGTACATGCGCACCCGCAATAGGTGCCGAGCAAGATCTCTAGCTTTGTAGGATCACTTACTATCCTCATAACACGCATGCAATGGGTTGTATTGCTAAGTTCTCCTGTTGCAGGCGGCACTGAGTGCGCACGCGGCATCTAGAGAGTTCAACCCTAGCAAGGACAGGGATATCCTAACAACGGCGCTGGGAAATAAGGAGCATCTGGGCCACGTGTGCGGCCTCGATGCCACTGTGCCTTGGAGGGCAGGTTTCCTGATGATGAGGAGGCAGCTAAGAGGAGAAAGAGATTCTACAAAACCCGCGATGAACGGATCAAGGACGAGATATGATTGGAGTTTTACCATTGGGATGCAGAACTCAGGCAGGAGTTGGCGGAGATGCAGGCAATGTATCATGAGCTAAGACAGTCGACCCAGGGCATCCCCCTGCAACAAGGGACTTACCGAGCCCTGTTCTTGGCCACCGTAGCAGCTACATGTCCACACTGGGGTATTCGCATCCAGAGCCCTCTCGACAGTATCAAGTGGACTTTCTGCAGGTAATGACCGCTTTTCTTTGTTACTTCATTCGAAAGCGAAATTCAATACATACCCTGATGTCATCTTCATGCGCACTATTTGTAGGAACCCGCCTCCTGCAAGCTTATGGTGCTGGTTGGTCTCTTCCTGATCGAGGCTGGCTGTGGGATGGCGCAACCATGCTCGGAGGGGGCGACGATCCACGGTGTCCCTCTATCTGAGGGTTTTCCACGGGTCTAGGTGGACACTGTCTCCGAGCATTGGAAGAGATTTCCATTGGACAAGCCGCCGAACGATGAGATTACCACTCTCGGGACTGTGGTGCACAGGTTCGTGCAATGGCCCAAGAAGGACATCGTCTTAGATGAGGTAATTCCCCCACCGGTTTCATAATTTCGTACTGTAATAATAGCCCTCGGAGTTAGTGACCATTACTATATGTAGGTTTTTACCCTACGAACACTGACACTCGGCCTACTACCCAGCCGACCCCTCCGACAAGCCAGCCAATGGGTCTGACGATGAAGCTGACATCGACTAGGAGGCAAGGCATCAAGAAGCTGGCTTCCAGGGGAAAAGCAAAGATGAGCACGGCGAAGGAGAGTGAGAAGAGCGCGCTGTCAGTTCCTATGCCGTTCGTTCTGGGGATGCCCATGGCCTCCGATACCGCAATTCGGAGCATGGGTATCGCATGCCAGAGCCTGTATGGATGGTACATGCAGAAGACAAACAAGACCAGGACGCAGCATCCGACTCACTTCATGGTCAAGTTACCGTGGCAGAGTTCCATAACGGCGTCAGGACCTATCTGGTGATATTCGAAGACCTACACAATTTATTCAACAAAGATACGCTCGACTTGTCAATCCTACGGTCTTGGGTGCTGTAAATATCTAATATCCTAAGCCTGTTCGTGCATATAGTAATATATGTCATTTATTAATTGGTTAGTTCCATGCAGCTGCATGATCAAATATGCCAACACTAGAAGGGAACCTGTCGGTTTCCTGGACCCCCAGCTGGTCGCTGAGGTGATGTTTAAGAGCATTGCAGACTTCGTTGTCAACTACATCAAAAGAGGGTTGCTTGCTCAGGTCGACAAGGAGTACATGCTTGTACCCTACAACCAGAGGTGAGTGCTTTCATCAGTACTTTACCCATAGATTAATGTCTCCATATGCACACCCCAGACTTAGATTAAATTATAAATTCTTTATGCATAACATGTAGCTACCACTACTTCTTGCTGGTGCTTAATCCGAAATGGAACAAGCTGTTCTACCTTAATTCATTGTAGAGGAAAGGGTACAAGTATTGCGGTGCGTGAGATGTATTCGAAAGGTTAACATGTTTTATGATATTCATGTGGACCTGTCTTGCATCTAGATTTACTGTCCTCAAATTGTCAATTTCAACTATCTGCAGGGCTTTGACGAACTACTTTGCTGAGGGAGGGCAACAGCACAAGTGGCGAGCCGATAAGTTTCAGTGGATACAATTTCTAGTACAAATTTCAACTGGCATCTATTTTACTCTATAACGTCTCCCCAGCTAACTCTCGGTCTGTACATTGGTTGTGCCATCAGCAGCTGGATGACAATACATGTGGGTTCTATGTGATGCACCACATGTACGAGCTCATCACCCCTCATCGGCCAAATTTCCCTGAGGTATACAGCTGCCGCCCTTTGTATTGATTTTGCAAAATTTACAGCTGCATTGAGCTAATTTTTTCTGTACCAACTCTTGCTGCAGGGGGTCGACTTCCCTTCGGAAAGTTTTGACCTTGAGCAGATTGCTTTCGTCCGAGGGATGCTCGTTGCATTTTCCATGGCGGATGTCATATCACCCAAGGGGAAGTGTAGGGACCCGCTCGGTTCATATTAGTGCGGCCTTATTAATGAGACTAGTATAATAATAAATATCTAACATACTGATTTTAATTGTCGATTACATTTATTTGTTCAATCTCAATTGTACATATTTCTGAAATGTTTCATGAAACTTACAATTTAATCGATTTTGAGCTGTATATATGAAATACATGCTATTGTACATGTTTCTAAGTTCTGTGCATGTATGAAATGAACTGCATATATGAAATGCTATTGTATAGAGGGCATGGCTCGTATGATTCCTGAGGCTAGCCACAAAATAAGAAAAATATTTTTAAAAAATTAATATGCACTCACAGTTTTGAGATAAAAACCGTCTGTGATAAATCGATCTATGAATGTATCACAAAGTATTACAGAAGGTTATAATCTCAAAACCGTCTGTGATACTCATACTACCACATACGCTCATACTACCACATACGCTCATACTACCACGGACGGTTATAATCTCAGAACCGTCTGTGATAGTATGAGTATCACAGATGGTTTTGAGATTATAACCGTCTCTGATAAGGACACTATCCCAGATGGTTTTGACCTCAAAACCCTCTGTGATACTCATACTATCAAACATGGTTCTGAGATTACAACCGTCCGTGGTAGTACAAGTATCATAGACGGTGTTTAACTTATAACCATCTCTGATAAGGAGACTATCCCAGATGGTTATAACCTTAGAACCGACGATGATAGTATGAGTATCACAGACGGTGTTGATCTTATACCCGTCAGTGATACTCATACTATCACCATCAGTTCTGAGATTATAACCATCCGTGGTAGTATGAGTATCACAGATGGTGTTGAGCTTATAACTGTCTCCGATAATGACACTTCCACAGACGGATCTGAGCTTGTAACCGTCTTTGATAATGGGACTATCACAAATGGTTTTGCGGTCAAAATTGCCTGTGATAGTAAGTTATCACAGACGGTTCATAACTGATGAGGACATCACCCCTAACGATGCGTCCATTCTTCCAACACCCGTTGTGCAAGGACCAATAACAAGGGCACGTGCACGTCAACTAAATCACCAGGTGAGCTCGTTTCTTAGTACACAAGAGAATATTGACAAGAGCGAGTTACTACCTAATAATATTGTGCTTGTGCTCAGGAATCATGGTGTTGATCAGCGATGGTGTCACTTTGTGCCAAGCTGGGTCGGGAATCAAGTCTACCGCGAGCTGGAGTCCGGGTCGGCCATGGCAGAGCAGCCTGTCTTCAAATGGGCGTAGCAGATGCATACGAACTCCGTTTGGGGCGTTCAAGTACATTATGGAGAAGCCCTCGACAAGACCTTTCCAACGGATCTGGTCCCACATCCAAGATCCTTCCGAGTCAATCACAATCATTGAAACAAGTGGAGACCAGATTCTGTTGGGCGGTGCGGTGCTGTGTCACCTGTGTACTGGGCCTCGGCCCGTGTATCCTGGGTGGGGGGGTGCGCCCCAAACCCTTGACGCCACCCCTCTCGTATATTAAAACCTCGTAGCCGTCATTGTTAGAGTCGGGTTTTGCTTAGAATTTTCTGCTATCGCAGTTCGCCGTCTTTCGGTTTGTGGAATCCCAACACTTCGTGATCTTAATACATACTTGTAATTCGAGATTGCTTCTTCTGTGTTCTTGCACATGTTCTTTGATTCGCTTGTAGGAACAAGCCTTCTTGGCTAGGTCAACCGCGCCTCGGTACGGTTGATAACGAACGGAACAGTGGTGTAGCGATTGCAGGCCTAGATCGGTTCTGGTCAAAAGTCAGATCGTCAACGTCGAGTCTCCACCAATCGAACTATCCCCTACCTGTCGGAAGATCGGGACCTGTTCCTCATCAAGTGGTATCAGAGCTCCGGTTGCCCGTCAGGTATCTCGTATCCCATCTGTTCATTATTCACTGTTTTACCCATCGTCCAGAAAAAAAAGCCAAAACAAAAATTAGGTCATAGTCTTCCGCTGTCCAAACCACTTCGAGCCTTCGCAATTTTTGCTTTCTGTTAGCGTTGTTGACTTTGTGTCCTTATTTCGTCGTCTGGTTGCTAGTTTAGATTGTGTTCGTAGTTCTGTCCATCACCTCCCCGTTGCATCGTCCGTCCTACCACCGCCAGACATCCAGAAAACCAAATCGATCCTACTCGATTTGCCCCCGCTAGCCGCCTTGTGTTACTGTCCCGCTTCGCAAACCCTAGATAGGTCGCAAACCGCCTTGTGTCAAACGCCCTGCATCGCTAGCCTCCCCTTTGTTTATCCCGCCAACCCACCGTCACGTTCCCTACTTGCGAAACCGAAGTTCGCATTGCCCAGAAACCCTGATCCGAAGCACCTTGACTAAAACGGCCATAACTTTTGCATCCGAACTCCGTTTGAGCTCCACGACCACTCGTTCCGAAGCTAACGAAAAGTTACACTTGAATTTCACCAGAATTTATATCGGCCACCCCTTACCTCCTAATTGTGGGGAACCTGCTTTGTTTCCATATTTCTATGTTGCTGAACTTGAAAAAAATATCAAAAAAATCAAACAAAAATAAAAAAAAATTTATCAAAAAGAGGCAGCGCACAGAAAAGAGCCGTGCAGTGAAAAAAAATCGGGGGGTTCGTACTTTCCATACTTGCTATCTTTGGGATCAGAATTGCTTCAATATTGATTGTCCTTGCTATCATCTTGCTGTTTCCATTTGTTACCTTGTTGTCTTTGCTTGCTTGAACAGTTCTAGGGGCGCATTTAGGCCAGCAACACTAGTGGGTTCTTTGGACACTTATTCAACTTAGCATTCTGATTTCAATTATTGCTAACCTTTGCTACCATAACTGCCTTCCAAGCTCCACATACTTTCTATCAGAACAGGATTCAAGCTTGCAATCGTTACACATAAGCTCGTCACGATATCACGAACCAGCCACCGGTTGTACCTTCTGCAGCGTTGGTAAGAACTTTGCAAGAGTGTGGTAAGACGCTTGAGAGGTTGTGAATCCACTTGTCTGAACCTGGTAGTTTGTAGGGATCATACTTCTTGTGTTTTTCTACTTTCTACTAATCATGGCAGGATCTGATAAAGAGCACAACGAGTGTGTCCTTCATGCTGAGCTGAAAACCATGATGGAAGAGATAACCAAAGGTATTGAAAGATTGGAACGACGTGTTGCCCAGCTTGATGACAGGGTTCAGGTGATCGAGAACCGCCCACCTGCTGTCCAACAACAGCAAAATGATGTAGAGGCACATGTGGCACCTCGCAATGAAGCCGCTATGCGACGTGCGGCACATGACTTAGAACGCTTCAACCGAAATCGTCAAGGTATGAGAGGTAACAATGGTAATAATAACTATCGCAATGATGATCCATTTGCTAAAGTTAAGTTTACCGTACCTTCTTTTTCTGGTACATATGATGCTGAGGTGTATTTAGATTGGGAAATGGAGATTGAACAAAAATTTAACTACCATCTTGTTCCTGAAATTCATAGAGTTAGACAAGCCACTAGTGAGTTCAAGGATTTTTCTATAATTTGGTGGAATGAACTAGTAAAGTCTAACGTACATCCTGGTACTTGGCATGATCTCAAGAGACAAATGCGCGCTAGATTTGTGCCTCCTTCCTTTAAACATGATTTGCGTAAAAAATTGCAACACTTAGATCAAGGTAACAAATCGGTAGAGGAGTACTACCAAGAGCTTCAAATAGGCATGTTGTGTTGTGAGGTAGAGGAAACCGAGGAGGATAAAATGGCTCGTTTCTATGGAGGGTTAAGGCATGATATACAAAATATTATTGATTACAAGGATTATCATGATGTCAATATATTGTTCTAGCTTGCTGTTTTGGCAGAAAAAGAATTGCAGGGACGACAACAGCGGCCACGGAGCAACTTTGGTAGTACCTTCACCCCAAGACAGGCATCAACCAAATCAGAGCCACCTCCTGCTGTTCGGTCTACTGCCCCCTCGACCAGTAGGGCGTGTTCAGTAGCACCATTACCACCGCCACGTACACCCGAGGTAAGCAAAACTTCTAATGTGCAGGCACCAGCGAAGTCGTCTTCATCTGTTGCCACCACGGGACGTACAACAGGTATCATATGCCACCGTTGCAAGGGGATGGGCCATGTCATGAAGGACTGCCCAAGTCAGTGAGCTTACATTGCGACAGACGATGGTGGGTACGTTAGTGCTTCTGATGTTGAAGATGAATATGCTCTTGCAACTAACCTTGCAGGTAATGTGGATGACGAATCCGAACATGATGATGATGGGGAAGCTTTGGGTACGGTAGCCACACAAGAATACCGGACCATCATTGTCCAGCGGGTCCTTAGTACTCAAATGAAGCAAGCCGAGTGAGCCCAACGCCACAACTTGTTTCAAATGTTCTTCGTCGTCAACGACCGGCGCGTCCGAACAATCATTGATGGTGGGAGCTGCAACAACTTGGTGAGTTCTGATTTGGTCAAGAAGCTTCACTTGACCACACAACCACATCCCCAACCATATCATGTTCAATGGTTCAACAACAGTGGTAAGGTTAAGGTAACGCAAACCGCAAGAGTACCATTTTTCATTGGTTCATACCATGATGTTGCTGATTTTGATGTAGTGCCTATGCAAGCATGTTCACTTTTATTAGGCCGACCTTGGGAATATGACACTAATGCAACTCATCATGGTAGAAATAATTTGACTAAAACTTTCTGTAATTTGAATAAACATCGAATCAAGTTGAATCCTGAAAAGTGCTCTTTTGGAGTTTTCTCTGGTAAAATTTTATGTTTCCTTGTTTGTTCAAGAGGCATTGAAGTTAATACCGAGAAAATTTCACCCATTGAGAAAATGCAATCTCTTTCGACAACAAAGGAGGTACAAAGCCTAACCGGTCAGATGGTGGCTTTGAGTCGCTTCATCTCACGGTAAGGCAAACGTGGGTGACCATTCTTTAAGGTTCTACATAAGCACACTGGTTTCCAATGGTCGGACGAAGACGAAAAGGCTTTTGTGGAAGTAAAAGCATATTTATCAAGTGCTCCAGTGTTGGTTTCCCCGATCATGGGAGAGCCATTACTCATTTACTTACCTGCTACCCCTCACGCGGTCAGCACAGTTCTGGTCGTGGAAAGAGAGGGTGTGCAACAGCTAGTATATTATGTATGTGAAGTACTAAATGGACCAAAGGAGTGCTACCTTGAAGTCCAAAAGTTACTTTATGCTCCCTTAATGGCTTCCCAAAAGCTACAACATTACTTTCAAGTGCACAAGATTTTTGTACCCTCGTCCTTTCCCTTAGGGGGCATTCTCCCAAATCCAGAAGCGACTGGTCGAGTTGTGAAGTGGGCAGTAGAACTCGGAGCATTTGATCTCCATTTCACTACACAAGTGGTTTGGGATTAGTCCATTTGACCAACTCTAGTATGTCATACAATTACATTTTGTCGCTACTAATAATGTAGTAGAGTATGAAATTCTTCTAGCTGGGCTTTGAGCAGCCAAATCCCTTGGAGTCTATCAATTAGTGGTGAAGGGAGATTCACAACTAGTCATAAACTAGGTGAATAAGGAATACAGCTGTTCCGATGAGACAATGACTCTATACCTAGACGAAGTGAGGAAATTGGGAAAACACTTCAGAAATTTTGGAGTCCAATTCATTCTGTGAAAAGACAATATTCTCGCAGACCAATTGTCCAAAATTGGTTCCTCACATACATCCGCTTTGGCAGGAGTGTTCATTGAACACTTAAAACAACCCTTAATCATAGAGGCACCAGAGGTAATGATTAACGTTGCTACCCTCGAGCATGAAGCGGATTGGATCCAACCATTGAGGATCTATCTCGCACATGGGACCTTGCCTGAGGATGAAATTGAGGCTGATCGGTTAGTTAGAAAAGTACACATGTACAGACTGGTCAAAGGAATCTTGTACAGAAAAGGTCCTTAAGGAGTACTTATCTGCTGTATACCTCAAGAAGATGGACAAAATCTTCTGAGAGAAATTCATTGAGGTATGTGTGGTTCACATCCATCCTATAGGACACTGGTCTGAAAAGCTTTTCAACAACATTATTACTAGCCTTCGGCACTTAATGATGCCATGCAATTGGTCAAAACATGCCTGTAGAGTCAATTTCATGCTCGGCAAGTTCATCAGCCAGCATACACATTACTAACTATTCCCTTAACCTGGCCATTTTCCATATGGGGAATAGATATTGTGGGTCCTATGCCTCAAGCGGTCAATGGATACAGGTTTTTATTCGTAGCCATTGATACATTACTAAATGGATTGAGGCAGAGCCAGTCTGTAACATTACCGCCGTTGCGGCGAAGAAGTTTTTTCGTAAGAACATTGTAACACGGTTTGATGTTCCAAATCGTCTCATTACCGATAATCGTATCCCAATTTGTTAGTGGTCTTTTTCTATTCTATTGCGACAATATTGGAACCAAAATTTGTTTCGCATCCATTGCACATCCGCAAAGCAATGGTGCAGTAGAACGTGCCAATGGGCAGATTATACAAGGGGTTAAGAAACATGTTTTCAACCACCTTAACTTGCGCTCGGGGGCTTGGGTAGAAGAGCTCTACTCCGTTCTATGAGCACTTCACACTACATCCAGTAGGGCTACAGGTTAAACACCTTTCCAACTGGTTTATGGTGCAGAAGCCATATTGCCAATTGAAATCCAAAGTGTCTCTATTCGCATTGATAACTTAAATATCACAAATCAAAGTGAAACACATGAAGATGAAATCACTCTTCTTGAAGAAAAATGTGATCAAGCGTTAATTCGATCCACAACATATTTGCAAGCTTTGTGTAAATATCACAGTAAGAGGGTGCAACCATGTAGTCTACACGTAGGAGACTTAGTTTTGAAAAAAAAATTCAAAACCAGTCTGGTCACAACAAGTTCTTCCCTCAGTGGGAAGGTCCATACACTGTGGTCTCAATACCGTGACCTGGATCAGCTCGCTTATCTATGGAAGATGGAAGAATTTTATCTAATGCCTGGAACATAGACTAGTTGCAAAAATTTTATATGTAAGTTTTTCCACTTCCATTGTAAATTTCTTAAATAATAAAGTACTTTTTTCACTCTATGTTTTGGTTACATTACCATTTTCGTCCTTACTCATTTCCAAGGCCATGCCTGGGGGTTGGTCGCAATAAACACTTTATTAGAATGTTTAAGTGGATTCGCTGGCCGATCGCATGGTCGCATCTAGTTAAGACATCTCTTTATAAGCCATTTCTTCACACTTAAGAAACTTACTAGCATGTTTCAGATCATTCGAGTGATTGTCAGTTAGCAAAAAACTTGTGCATTTATAATAAGATGTTTATTTTGGCGACCTTATGATCGCATATACCTAAGGAATCTCTTTTTGAGCTGTTTCTTTAACGCATAAGAGACTTACTAATATGTTTCAGATCATTCAAGCTATAGTTTACTTTAACTATCCTGCGACCATTATACCATGCCTTCAGTATAAATGGTCACAGGAGTGTGTTAGGGAAATATAACTATAGCATTAAGTCAGAAAACTAAGTGCTTAACATATTTTCACTCATTGAATTTTTTGCTAATCATATATATTTGCAAGGTATAAAGACTTCAATAAACCAGTTAAATGTTTTCATTTGTATTTATAATTCCATTATCATAAGATACAATGAAAAATATACATCAAGCAAGATCAAGCTCGTGAGGTAGACTTTTTATTAAAGGCCTAACTTCATCCATGATTGCACTCAACTGATCTTCGCTGTCAAAAGTAGCATATTCCACCACAGGATTCAGATTCAAATTTGGACCGTGGTGATTCCTAAGCTTGTAGAGGGTAGCAGAGGCCACAGCTCCAATGTTAGACTTCAGTGCCTCTTTCTGCCTCCTCACAATTTCAGGAATGTTGGTGACCAGCGAGTCAGTTTGAGTTGTAACCAATTTGTAGGACTCACTAATGCTTAAATTATCCTTCTTAGGATCAATAATATCTCCCTTTAGTAAGTCTGCGGCCATCCTTAATTTCTTAAAGGTATCTAGCTCGATACTGCTACAACTCTTGATAGTTGCTTCTAAAGAATTCTTTTCGTTCCGAGCAAGCTTCGCAGTATCCTTGGCCTTCTTGCTGGCTGCCTTATGACACTCAATAACAGTATTGAGCATGTCATTGTCAACTCCTCTTTCGATAAATTTCCGCTCGAAGTTATTTTTCTCTTCAACCAATTTTTTGATCTGCTCTTGTGCTGACAAGAAGAAATAAATTCAATTAAATTCATAATTTTACAAAGGTAATGTAAATTTCTACCAAAAGTAAACTTACTTGCCATCCTATTTTGTTGTTTTTCACAAAGCACCAGAAGACGTTCAGATTTTTCCTGAAGAGAGTTGTATAGCTCTGATGCTTGCTGGAAGGTTGCTACTTTTTCTTTAGCCTCCTTCAATTTGGCCTCAAACTCCAGAATTTTGGCAAGCCTTTCGTCACTCACCTTCTGGGCTTCAGTCATTTCTCTTTTCAGAGCAATTTTTCCCCTACGACAATGAATATTATTACAGTTTCAAAAAGACTGCGATTAAAAGAAAGATAGTTACTGCTTCAATTGGCCATTTTCAGTTTGAGCAACCTTCAAACGCTCCACTAGTAGGCCAGAGGTGGTCGTTACATGAGTAGTATAAAGCAAAAAATACTGGGAATGAGATTCCCAAGGAAATAAAATGAAACTTTAAGGTAAAGAATTTTACTTGCTTCTAAGAATTCGTTAAGGAACCTCTCAGATAGGTCCCCAAATCCACTCGCTTGGCCAGAAGAAGCCAAGCTGTGAGGCGCTTGTTGGGAATTGAAATCCTGTACAGAGCACTGGATCTGGGTAGTTGGAACTGCCATTTCTTTTGTCATCTCATCTCCTTGTTCTCCCAAATAAGAGGGAGGCACAGTTTCTTCAACCAGAGGGAGAGGAGAAGTACCTGCCAGTTCATCTACCCCCATGGTCGAAGTCTCAATTGCGACCTTAGCTTTTCCATCATTGACGGGTTCATTCAATTGGATATCGTTAACCATTTCTTCAATGATGGTCTTAGGTTCTTCTACAACGGTCTGTGAAGCTGTGACTTCAACAGTCGTAGCAACTTCATCAGTAGCTGCCGTCCCTATCGCTACTTCATCTGTAGCCTCCATTATTATTGCTTCAGCTGATGGAGTAGGCAGTGCAGCAGATGAAGGAGCCCTGTACCTACAGGCATGATAAATTATTGCTAACTAAATATTATAATTTAGTTGGAGAAGAGGCGAATATTTACCTGATACTGAGTCCCATAAAATTGCGGGAACACAAAGCCACGCCCTTAGGAGACAAGAGCGTGGACAGTGCCTCTAGAGCAAAATCATCATAAGTAGTTCTTGTCCTCCTCCTCAACTGAAACAAGGAGGCATCTTCCTCTTCCTCCACATAGCTTCCCTCTCCCTGCACGACCTTAAGTTGATTCATAGTAGTATAAGGTAAAGTTTGAGAAGCTAAAAACATTACCGTGACAACCCTTGATGAGGACATCACTCCTATGGATGCGTCAACTTCTCCAACATCGCTTGTGCAAGGACCAATTACAAGGGCACGCGCATGTTAGCTAAATTACCAGGTGAGCTCATTCCTAAGTTTATATGAAACTAACGTAGAGGGCGAGTTACTACCTAATGATATTGTTCTTGTACTTAGGAATCATGGTTTGGATCAGTGAGGATGTCACCACGCACTGAGACGAGCCAAGGTTCGAGTTGATCCCGAGATGGACGCTGGTTCGGACTGCAGCAACATGTCTGTCTTCAAACATACGCCCAGGCCACGTACAAAGTCTGTTTTTGACGTTCTACCACTTCACGTAAAGCTTAGGAGATAAGCTTTCCAACGCATCTGGTCCCGTTGCCAAACGCTTCGCAAGTCACCAGGAATCATCCAAACAGTGCGCGCGACACAGAGTCGGACTGGTGCTGCGTCACCTCTTTTTGGGCCTTCGGCCCATGTATCTTAGTTAGGCTGCGACCTAAACCCTAGCTGCCGCCTCTCTCTCTCTCATATACATACTTCGTAGCCGTCACAGGGAGACTTGGGTTTTGCTTAGATTATTTTGCCTTTGCAGTTTCGCCATAGATCGGTTTGTGGAACCCCAACTTGTGAGCTTAATTCAATTTGATTTGCAATTTCCAGATTGCTTCTTCTATGTTTTTGCTTGTGCTCTCAATTCACTTGTAGGAATTAGCCTTCTTGGCGAGGTCAACTGCGTCTTGGCACGGTTGATAACCAACGGAGCAGTGGTGTAGCGATTGCTGGGTTTGATCAGTTTTGATGGGAAGCCGGATTGTCAATGTCGAGATCTCCACCAAATCGACTTATCATCTAGCTGACGGAAGATCGGGCACCCCGTGTTTCATCAAGTGGTATCAGAGCCAAGGTTGCCCGTTAGGTATCCCCTCCGTTCGTCGTTTATCTTCTACCTAGAGTCTAGAAAAACCCAACAAAAAAAAATTTGTGATCATAGTCTTTCGCTGTCCAAACCACTTTAAGCCTTTCGCAATTTTCGTTTTCAGTTTTGCGTTGTTGAATTTGTGTCTGTGGTCATCGTCGTATTGCTGGTCAATTCGTGTTCTTGGTCTAGTGTCGAATCTCAAATCCCAATCCTAAACCGAAACCAAATTCGAGTCGCAATCGGTTCGGATTTCCCTTTTACGTTGTTGTTTTTCTAAAGACAATATCTTAGTCGTCTGAACACCAATTTGGGAAATTAAATAGTTTACGTTGTATATTTCGAAGAGATCTACAACTTTGTTCATTGTACAAAATTCCAGAAAAGCCATATTCGTGGCCAAAATCGCGTTGGAATTTAATCTATTTCATCTCTGAGTAATCTATACAGCCTGTATTTCGGGGGCCATATCTCCTATTTCCAAACCCCAAATTGGGTGTTCCGTATATTCAAATTGATGAGAAAGAATAGAGCTACAACTTCCTAGTTATAAGTTTCTGTGTTTAAGGTCACTAGGAGCCCCAAATTATTATTTGAATTTTCTGCAGAGCATCTTTGCTAAACTGCTGAGAGTATTGTGATAGGTTTTGTGCGTAATTCTTAAATTTTGAGTTGTAATCCATCCTTTGCAGCACTCTTGTGAAAAAAAAAGAAATAAGAAAAGAAATATTAGCAAAAAAAAAAAAGATCAAAAGTGCTTGCATCCTTTCATGTTCATCGCCTATACCGATCACTTTGCTTGCTTGAACTAGTTTTAGGAACGTGTTTAGGTAGCAACTGTGACACGTACTTTGGACATTTATTTAGCTTTGTTATATGATTTTGCTTATTGCTAATCATTTGCTTATATACAATTGCCTTCTGAGCTCCACCTTCTTCTTATCAGAACAGGATTCAGCCTTGCAATCGCCTCACTCACACCCCACGGTATCATGAACCAGCCACCGGTTGTATGTTCTGCAGTGTTGGTAAGATCCTTGCAAGAGCGTGGTAAGATGCTTGAGGGCGAGTGAATCCACATACCACCACCTAGTAGTTTATAGGGATAATACTTTGTGTTATCTTTGTTACTACAAACCATGACAGGACCGCAAACCAGAGCTAGAGCTGCTGCTGAGGAGGATGACCTTCGTAAGCTCATTCTTGATATGAACGAGGCCCTCAACAAGAGCATCCAAGAGCTCACAAACAAGTTCACGAAGGACAAACAAGACAATCAGAATAGTATCGAGAGGCTAGATCGTTGTATCTCTGATCTTGCTAGTAGGGTGGAGAATGTGGAGAAACGACAACCTTCTAATGGAACAACGATCCAACAAGACAATGAAGTCGATGAGGAGTCCAACGTGGGGGTTCACCGCAACGACGCCACCATGCGATGAGTTGCACGAGATGCACAATTACAGGAGTGACTGAGCCCCAACAAAAAGGTATGCGAGATAATAATGGTAACAATCACATTCGCAATGATGATCCTTTCGCTAAGGTTAAGTTCACCATACCTTCTTTTTCTGGTTTATATGATGCTGAAACATACCTAGATTGGGAAATGATCATGTAACAAAAATTTAACTCCCATTTAGTTCCTGAAATTCATCGAGTTAGACAAGTGACTAGTGAGTTCAAAGACTTTGTAATTATCTGGTGGAACGAACTAGTAAATGCTGGCATACAACCTGAAACTTGGGAGATGCTTAAGAGACATATGCGCAATAGATTTGTTCCTCCTTCCTTTAAGTGTGACTTGCGTAAAAAATTACAGCACCTAGAACAGGGTAGCAAGTCGGTAGAGGAGTACTACCAAGAGCTTCAGAAAGGCATGTTGCGTTGTGAGGTAATAGAGGGTGAGGAGGATAAAATGGCTCGCTTTTATGCTGGGTTAAGACGTGAAATCCAAGATATTGTTGATTACAAGGACTACAACAATGTGAATAGGTTGTTCCAACTTGCTGTTCTGGCAGAAAAAGAATTGCAGGGATGGCAACAACGGTCAAGGAACAGCCTTGGTAACTCCTTCACTTAGAGGTAGACGTCGGCGCCAACCAACTCAGCACCAGCTCCTGCTTTTCGGTCTACTACCCCCTCGGCGAGTAGGGCGCGTTCAGTAGCACCGTCACCACCACCGCGAGCATCCGATGTGAGCAAATCTTCTAATGGGAAGACACCGGCAAAGTCGGCTTCTTCTGTAGCCTCCACGGGACGATCTACAAGTATAGTGTGCCACCGTTGCAAAGGAATGGGCCATGTCATGAAGGATTTCCCAAGTCAGCGAGCCTACATCGCGACGGCCGACGGTGGGTACGTTAGTGCATCTGATGTAGAAGAAGAATTTGTTCTTGCAGCTAACTATGCAGGTAGCGATCTTGATACGGACAACAATGCGGAGAAGTGTCTTGGGATTGACACCACGGAAGATCACAAGACCCTCATTGTACAGTGGGTGTTGAGCACCCAAATGGAGCAGGCTGAGAAGATACAACGCAACAATTTGTTTCAAACGTATCCTGTTGTCAATGATCGACGTGTTCGTGTTATTATTGATGGAAGAAGTTGCAACAACTTGGTAAGTTCAGATATGGTCAAAAAGCTTAGCTTGACTACACGTGATCATCCTCATCCTTACCATATTCAATGGTTCAACAACAGCGGTAAGGTAAAGGTAACACAAACTGCAAAAATTCACTTTTCGATTGGATCATACCATGATTCAGCTGATTTCAATGTAGTGCCTATGCAAGCTTGTTCATTGTTGTTAGGCCGTCCATGGGAATTTGATACTGATGCAACCCATCTTGGTAGAAGTAATAGATACTCTCTTGTCCATAAAGGAAAAAAATCACTTTGCTTCTTATGACCCCTGCTGAAATTGTTCAAAGTGATAGGGAGAGAGCTGAAAATGAGAAGAAAGAAAATATGCTTGAATCTGAAAATCAGCAAGTAGCTAAAATTGTTTTTCCACATATAAAAGATAAGAACACGAGTTCTAGGTCAGCGGGATTAAATTAAAGGGTGGTGTTATGCTTGCTACAAAATCTGATATTGCTGAAATTAATGATGAAGATGCTTTGTGCTACGCTTTGGTTTGCAAAGAGGCTTTATTTTCATTTGATAATATTCCTAGCTCTTTGCCCCCTGCTGTTATTAACCTTTTGCAGGAGTTTGAGGATGTGTTACCAATTGAGATACCCCCGAGACTACCACCTATTCGAGGTATTGAGCACCAAATCGATTTAATTCTGGGAGTGACATTGCCAAACCGTGTTGCATATAGGACCAACCCGGAAGAGACTAAGGAAATTCAATGACAAGTCCAAGAGCTTTTGGGTAGTGGGTATGTATGAGAAAGCCTTAGCCCTTGTGCCGTTCCTGTTCTTTTGGTTCCTAAGAAAGACGGTAGTTGGCGTATGTGTGTGGATTGTAGAGCCATTAACAACATAACAATAAGGTATCGTCATCCTATTCCTAGGTTAGACGACATGCTTGATGAGTTAAGTGATTCTCTTATCTTCTCTA
The DNA here is from genome assembly GCA_019359835.1 of Pharus latifolius. Lineage (NCBI taxonomy): Eukaryota > Viridiplantae > Streptophyta > Magnoliopsida > Poales > Poaceae > Pharus > Pharus latifolius. Next base: position 24,500,406 of record CM033326.1, read on the forward strand.
AGGTTGACTTGCGTAGTGGCTACCACCAAATTAGAATGAAATTGGGTGATGAATGGAAAACTGCTTTTAAGACTATGTTTGGTTTATATGAGTGGTTAGTTATGCCTTTTGGATTGACTAATGCACCTAGTACTTTCATGCGCTTGATGAATGAGGACTTACGCCCATTCATTGGAAAATTTGTGGTAGTTTATTTTGATGAATTGCCCGCAGCTTTCGGGGTTAGCCCCACTTTTAACGTTGCAGATTTGCGCCCATACTTGGGAGAAGAGATGAAATTGAGTCGAGGACGACTCCAATTCAAGAGGGGGAGGATGATGAGGACATCACTCCTATGGATGCATCAACTTCTCCAACACCGCTTGTGCAAGGACCAATTACAAGGGCACGCTCACGTCGGCTAAATTACCAGGTGAGCTGATTCCTAAGTTTATGTGAAACTACCGTAGAGGGCGAGTTACTACCTAATGATATTGTTCTTGTACTTAGGAATCATGGTTTGGATCAGCGAGGATGTCACGACGCACCGAGACGAGCCAAGGTTCGAGTTGATCCCTAGATGGACGCCGGTTCGGACTGCAGCGACACGTCTGTCTTCAAACGGACGCCCAGGCCACTTACGAAGTCCGTTTTCGATGTTATACCACTTCACGGAAAGCTTAGGAGATAAGCTTTCCAACACATCTAGCCCCGCCACCAAACACTTTCCAAATCAACAGGAATCTTCCAAACAGTGCGCGCAAGACAAAGTCAGACTGGTGCTGCGTCACCTCTTTTTGGGCCTTCGGCCCATGTATCTTAGTTAGGCTGCAACCTAAACCCTAGCCGCCGCCTCTCTCTCTCTCTCATATAGATACTTCGTAGCTGTCATAGGGAGACTTGGGTTTGGCTTAGATTATTCTACCTTTGCAGTTTTGCCGTAGATTGGTTTGTGGAACTCCAACTTGTGAGCTTAATTCAATTTGATTTGCAATTTCTAGATTGCTTCTTCTACGTTTTTGCTTGTGCTCTCGATTCAGTTGTAGGAATTAGCCTTCCTGGAGAGGTCAACCGCGTCTTGGCACGGTTGATAACCAACAGAGCAGTGGTGTAGCGATTGTTGGGTTTGATCAGTTCTGATCAGAAGCCGGATCGTCAATGTCGAGATCTCCACCAAATCGACTTATCATCTACCTGAAGGAAGATCGGGCACCCCATGTTTCATCAACCCTCTTAGTCGCAACATGGGGGTTAGTTGTAGTTGCAGCCGCGACCTGCCTTTGTTGGCCCATTGTCACCTTGGTCACAAGAATTTTTGTGGCCGCAGCTGCTGATGTCGCAGCAGGGACCCCCGTTGTGGTAGTGGTCGCAGACGCTCTACTAAGGTTGCAGGAGGGGAGATAGGATTTATTTGCAAGGCTATCACCTTGGCCAAGTTCTTGTCGTAGAGGGAGCCTTCTTCAGCTTCTTTGATGAAGAACCACCCGAGGATTCAACATCATCGCCGGTAGGCCTTTTTTGGTCTACTTGGTGCATGAAGAACTATATAAATCAAAAATGATTTTCTTTGGGAAATTATCCTTCAAAATCAAATATACACAGATTTTTCGAAAGAGTAATACCTTTCGACGCACCTGGCCAAACTCGTCGATGTTGCCAACCAGGCTCTGCGGCCTCGGCACATTGATATCATCTTCCTCAGCCACATTATAGGACTTTAGAAGGAAATTTGTCCTTATTTCGACATCAGAAATAGACAGGACTATGAAAAATAACAATCAGAATTAGATAACAAAAACTCAATTCTAAAGGAAAAACAATTGAGAAAAATTTACCAATCTGACCAATCCTAAGATTGGGACATTTTGGGGAAAATGTTAGCCATAGATTGTGTGTGCCAGCCTGTACACCGGGTGGGGAGGTGCCCACCTCTGGCCTCTATCCACCGGAGTAGGAGGTGGCCACGTTCGGCCCCCCATCCTCCGGACTCAGTGGTGCCCACCTTCGGCCCCCGGTCCTCTGAGCGGGGAGGTGCCCACCTCCGGACCAAGAGGTGCCCACATCCAGCCTCTGTCCTCCGTCCTCCGTAGTAGGAGGTGGCCAACTCCGACCCACCGACCTCCGGGTGGGGAGGTGCCTACCTATGGACTCCGTCCTTCGGAGTAGGATGTGGCCACCTCGGGCCCACCGACCTCTGGGCGGGGAGGTGCCCACCTACGGACTCCGTCCTCTGGAGTAGGATGTGGCCACCTCCAGCCCCCAGTCCTCCAAGCGGGGAGGTGCCCACCTCCGGCCTCTATTCTCCGGAGTAGGGGGTGCCCACCTCCGGGGCGCTGACCTCTGGACCGGGCGGTACCCACCTCCGGTCTCCGTCCTCCAAAGTAGAACGTGGCCACCTCCGCCCCTCAGTCCTCCAAGCGGGGAGGTGCCCACCTCCGGGCCGCCGACCTCCAGACCAAGAGGTGCCCACCTCTGGCCTCCGTCCTCCAGAGTAGGAGTGGCCAACTCCGGCCCATTGACCTCCGGGCGGGGAGGTGCGCACCTCCGGACTCCGTCCTCCAAAGTAGGAGGTGCCAACCTCCGGGCCACTGACCTCCAGACCAGGAGGTGCCCACCTCCGGCCTCTGTCCTCCAGAGTAGGAGTGGCCACCTCCGGCCCGCCGACCTCCAGGTGAGGAGGTGCCCACCTCCGGACTCCGTCCTTCGGAGTAGGACGTGGCTACCTCTAGGCCGCCAACCTTCGGGCTGGGAGGTGCCCACCTCCGGCCTCTGTCCTTCGGAGTAGGATGTGGCCACCTCCGCTCCGCGGTCCTTCGAGCGGGGAGGTGCCCACCTCCGACCCTCTACCCTCCGGAGTAGGCGCCTCTCTCCTTCGGGACCCCGACTTGCAGTCGGGGGCACTGAAATCAAGGGAGGCCATGTGTCCAAGATCAGTGCCCTGAGCCTCGCCAAAAGACCATGATGCTCTCGATCCGACGATCACGGCTAGGCTAGTTTAGTAATTTGCATCTTTTGAGGTCGATATATATGCTTATACCTCTCTCTGGTCACCTAAGAAATTCATTGGTCCTCATAGAACAAAAACGAATAGGCATGATTAGGAGCCCTCTGCCTGGGAGAGAGCCCCCCAGCTGACCCGTGTAGGGAGCACGTCGACCGGACTAGGGTCTCCATCGAGGCCCGAACTTGTAGAAACCCTTGTGTCAAACTTTGTGATTGCCCAACACGGGTTGACCCATCACACGGTAATCTCGAGTTGTCGAACACGTGTCAAGCACGTCCAAAAACCTACCGGGGTATTTTCAATACCACAACAGTTGGCGCCGTATGTGGGGACTTGTGGCGAATCGTCATGGCTCCTCCAAGAAGAACGAGGCACTTGACCGCCATATCCAATGACGTTGGTCCTAGAAACCCTGCACCCTCGACGCAAGGGGTCGTCGTCGTGACCTGTCCTCTTGGTGACACTCAGGGGGAGGTGGCACTCCCTTCTCCGACCGCCCTCGGCGGGAGCATGGCCCTTGCGAGCCAACCCGACGCTTTTGTGTTGGGGGGAGCAAGTGGTCCCCGGGGGATACCTTCCACCTCTGGAGATCTGCTACTCGGGGCGCTCGTTGAGGGCCAACTTTGTGCACAACACACTCTTGAGGAGTTGTTGCGCGCCACAGCACAGCCTCTGGCCCCCGTGTACCTGCCTCCATTCCCGTTCATGGGAATGCCAGCGCCATTCATGATGGGGCACCAGCGAGCCTTCTTCATGCTAGGGACTTTCCCCTTCCCGGGAGGTGCTCCCGTCTCCGGGGGACAACCCTTTTCGGGAAGTGCTCCCTTCTCCGGGGGTTACTCCTTTCCAAGAGGTGCTCCTGTCTTCAGGGGCTACCCCTTACCGGGAGGTGCTCCCTCCTCCAAAGGACTTCTACTCCTGGGAGGTGCTCCCACCTCCGGGGGACTTCCTCCCTTGGGAGGTGTTCCCTTCTCCAGGGGACTCCCTCTCCCGGGAGGAGCTCCCGTCTCTGGGGGAACCCGGTTCCAGTTGTCGACCCTGTCTCTGGGGTGTCTCTTGCCTCGGAAGGCATTCCCCCCAGGACCTTTCCCGTCCTAGGAGGTGTTCCCGGCACGGCCCCCGCGATGCAGGCTATCCCACCGTTGGGAAGTTTTCCCACGCCGCGGGTCGTCTCCATCGCCGGAACACCCCCGGCATGCAACTCCTCTCCCGCGCTCGCCGTTGACGCACATCAGCTCCCTCTCCTAGGGCCCCCTCCCTGGGCTTCCCCGGTGGACCAAACACGGTTCACTTGGGAGGAGGTAGAGTGCATGCGCACGGCAAGGTCTAAAGGAATCCCATCCTGCCAATGCCAAGAATCACCCCCGGCGCGCGGGTGTCGCTCTAATGTCCCGACAGACAAGGGCAAGAGGCCCATGCAAGAAGACACCGTCACCTCCGGGGACTTTCCCGAGGTGCAAGAGGTTAGCTCCACCAACCCTGAGGAAGGGAGATGCTACCGAAAGGTAGGCGGTCCGTTAGGACCCCTTCCCTATTCGGACAACGAACGTGCCTCCCACTTGAAGGGGGATAGCGACACAGGTTCCCAAAGGAGGTGGAAGGGGCCAATCAACCCCTTTGCCGCCACCTCTCGTGCGTTCGATGGCCAAAGCCGTATCGGCCACCCCACACTGAGCACTACAATGGGGAGGCCGACCCCTATGAATTCATGTAGGTTTACTCCACAGCCATATCGGCAGTTGGGGGTACAAGAGTGTCCACTGCAACTTCCCCCCTCTATCTCTCTGAGATAGCCAGGTCGTGGTTTTCCAACTTCAAGGAGGGTTCCATCAAGTCTTTGCGCAACTCAAGCGTGAGTTTTGTGCAAATTTCCAAGGGAATTATGTCCGTCCCTTGGATTCATCGCAGCTGTACACCGTTCGACAGTGATTGGGGGAGACGATTCAAAGTTTTTTCAAACGCTTCACCCAAATCAAGAGCAAGGTTGATGAGGACATCACTTCTTCGGATACACGCACCAACCATAATCCTCCGCTTGTTACACAAGGACCAATAACGCACAGCAAAGCCCGATTGTTGCATTGCCAGGTGAACTCGTTCCTAAGTTTATATATATATATATACATGGTTTTGAGAATGGTTTACTACCTAATAGTGATAATATTGTGCTTAGGAACCATGGAGAGGACCAGCAACAAGCCCAAGTCGAGTTGGAGTCCGGGATGGATTCGAGTTGGAGTCCGGTTTGGCCATCCAGGAGCAGCCTGCCTGCAAACGACCATAACTCCTTCATACGAAGTCCGATTGGGACGTTGTTATAGTCCACGGAGAAGTCCACGACGAGATCTTTCCAACTGTTCTAGCCCCACGTCCAAATTCCCTATGGATCGTTGGCAATTGACAAAAAATTTTGACCAGATTCTGATTGGGCCTAGTCGGTGCTGCGTCACCTTTTTGGTTGGGTCAAGGCCCATGTATCGAGTTAGAGTCCTAGTAGGGAAAGGGTTCATGTCGGTTTCAGGTTTCCTTACCTGGCCACCGACCTTTTTTACCTCCTCTATATAATCTGGCCGAACCAGACTCCAACTCAAATCCATCCCGGACTCCAACTCGACTTGGGCTCCTTGCTGGTCCTTGCATGCTTGCTGGTCCTCTCCATCGTTCCTAAGCACAATATTATCACTATTAGGTAGTAAACTATTCTCAAAACCATATATATATAACTTAGGAACGAGTTCACCTGGGAATGCAACAATCGGGCTTTGCTGCGCGTTATTGGTCCTTGTGTAACAAGCGGAGGATTATGGTTGGTGCGTGTATCCGAAGAAGTGACATGGACTCTTTCCCTACTCGGACTCTAACTCGATTCATGGGCCTTGACCTAACCAAAAAGGTGACGCAGCATCAACTAGGCCCAATCAGAATCTGGTCAAAAATTGTTTTGTCAATTGCCGACGATCCATAAGGAATTTGGACATGGGGCTAGATCCATTGGAAAGACCTCGTCGTGTGCTTCTTCGTGGACTATAAGAATGTCCCAATCGGACTTTTTATGAGGGAGTTATGGTCATTTGAAGGCACACTGCTCCTAGATGGCCGAACCGGACTCCAACTCGACTTGGGCTCCTTGCTGGTCCTCTCCATGGTTTCTAAGCACAATATTATCACTATTAGGTAGTAAACCATTCTCAAAACCATATATATATAAACTTAGGAACGAGTTCACCTGGCAATGCAACAATCAGTCTTTGCTGCACGTTATGGGTCTTTGTGTAACAAGCGGAGGATTATGGTTGATGCATGTATCCGAAGAAGTGATGTCCTCATCAAAGGTGGCTCACGTCCCTAACTTGGCGGTAATCGAAGCATGCAAAAGCGGGATTCTACCGGGAGAGCTCCACCAGAGGCTCTCCCGGAGTTGCTCGTCCTCCACCGATGACCTCTTTAACATGCTTGAGAAGTACGCAAGAGCTGAGGAGGACGACCTCTGGAAGAAGAACCAAATGACCTCTACCCCTGGGGAGAGGGACTCCAAGGACCCGTCCTACAAACGTCTCCAGAGAGGACCCCATAGCGAGCCAAGGCCTCGGGACGCTTTTGTCCTCGAAGGAGGAGGCCAATCCTCCCCCACGCCAGAGGCTCCCAAGACAGGGGCCAAGGAGACTGGAGCCATTTTATGGTGCGCTTTCCATAAGTCCAACTCCCATGCAATCCGAGAATGCCATGCGCTTCTTCAACATTTCATGGCATTTCTCGAGCAGCATGGGCTGGGGGGAGGAGGCCCTACCTCCTTAACCCCTTCGTCGCCAACCCTGGCAACACTCCCCGCTCCACCGGCAGGACATCAGAGGCAAGGCCTGGAAAGGGGCTTGAGCAATGACCTCCCTTTCCAAACCTCCCAGAGACATGTTAATGTCATCTTGGGAGGATCCGCCTCCGGGCCAGACTCCAAACCCCAACACAACGAATTTGCATGAGAAGTGAAGGCAATAGGGGTCGTTACCACGTCTCCGCCACCGAAATGGTTGGACATCCCACTCGCGTTCACCGCGAAGGACGCACGCGGGGTGCGCTTCCCCCATGACGACATGCTAATCATCTCCACCACCGTATTCAACTGCCATCTTGCCCGAATCTTGGTCGATGGTGGGAGCACTGTGGACATCCATTATCTAAAGGCGTTCAAGGAAATGCAAGTGGATGAAAAGCTCCTACAACCTGCGACGGGGCCTTTACAAGGCTTTGTCCCAGGAAAAACTATATACCCCATGGGGAAGGTCAATCTCCCAATGACGTTCGGCGCCCCGGATAATTATCGGACCGAAATTATCTGGTTGGATGTGGTGGATCTCCCCTCCTACAACGCCATAATGGGGAGAACCATGATCAACCGCCTAGGAGCATCGTTTCACCAAAGCTACGTATGCATGAAGATCCCCGGGCCGGGCAGGGTGATCTCCACTCAGGGTGACCAGGATATGACTCGCTCCCTCTACGAGCGCGCCACTGCCGTGATAGGGGACGTCAACCTGATCAGAACCTCGGGGGGAGGGAGCTCCTTCTCAACCCCGGACGTGTCGGTCGCGCTCCCTGGGAAGTTCCTTCCCAAACCTCGCCTCGAGGGGGACCTCTGGGAAGTCCCCCTCTCCCAGAGAAGCGAGGGGAAGACCGTCAAGACTGGGGCTAATCTCCCTGAGGAGCACGCAGCACAACTCATCGACATCCTTCGTGAAAACGCAGACGTTTTCGCATGGAAGCCTATGGACATGGGGGGTGTCCCCAGAGACGTTATCGAGCACAACCTCACAGTAATGCCTGGTCGCCCCCCTGTGAAGCAGAAGCTAAGGAAGCTCTCCCTTGAGCACCAAGAGGCTATCAAGGTGGAAATCAAAAAACTCCAAGAGGCGGGATTCATTCGGGAGGTCCTGCACCCCGATTGGCTAGCGAACCCCGTTCTCGTTAAAAGGCAAGCGGCAATCCGAGGATGTGTGTCGACATCACTGACCTCAACAAAGCTTGCCCAAAGGAAGACTTCCCGTTCGTGCGGATCGAGCAACTGGTGGACTCCACTGCGGGATGTGAGCTAATGAGCTTCTTGGATGCCTATTCGGGCTATCACCAGGTTCGGATGGCCATGGAGGACGAGGAAAAAGTGAGTTTCATAACTCCCCTCGGCACCTTCTGCTACGTCCACATGCCCTTCGGGTCGAAAAACGCGGGGCTAACCTTCCAACGCCTCAAGTGTTTAGTCCTAAAGGACCATATCGTCCGCAACGTGGAGGTCTATGTTGACGACGCGGTCGTCAAGGGTCCACTCTCAGTTGATTACCTCGAAGATTTAGGGGAAACCCTCCGCAACCTTCCAAGTATGGGTTAAAGCTTAACCCAGAAAAATACGGATTTCGCGTTCGCGGAGGTAAACTCCTCAGGTTCCTTGTGTCCCAATGGGGCATTGAAGCCAATCCAAAAAAAATTCGGGCCCTCCTTGACATGCCTCTGCCGCATTACGTCAAGGATGTGCAATGACTCACCGGCCGCTTGGCCACGCTGAGTCGTTTCGTCTCATGCTCGGGAGAGCGTGGCCTCCAATTCTTCAAGATCCTCTGTGGCCATGAGCGGTTCCACTGGACTCCCGAGGCACAGGCCACATTCGAAGACCTGAAGAAGTTTCTCACGAGCCCTCCAATGCTCGTGAGCCCACGTCAAGGGGAGCCCCTGCTCCTTTACCTCGCGGCCACTCCGGTAGCCGACAGCGCGGTCCTCATCAAGGAGGAAGATGGGCAGCAGCGCCCCATCTACTATGTGAGCGAGCCTTTCCAAGGCGCAAAAACGAGATACACAAAGGTGGAGAAGATCTGTTACACTCTCTTGATGGCATCAAGGAAACTTCGCCATTACTTCCTGGGCCACCCAATCACGGTGCCGTCCTCTCTCCTCCGTGAAGCTTCCTGGTTCCCTAAGTGATGCGATAGAGGCCCGATCTTCTGATAGGTTCCACTTTGCGGAACAGAGACGTTCGTGTTCCAAGGCTTCCAATCAACGGGGATTGAGTCCTTGCAATCGCTACACCCACCCACCTGTCGTTATCAACCGTGCTCACACCCGGATGACCTTACCATGAAGGTTATTTCCTACACGCGGTAGAAGAAACGAGCAAGAACAAGATGCAAAGCAATCTGAAATTTCAGAATAAACAACTGAGGTTATCTTTCACCAAACCAGGACTTTCGACACTACTCCGATCAACAATTGTATCTGACGCAGCGGGAAACAATGTAGCAAATAACCTAAAGAAGAACTTGAGGAGTTCAACCATATAAAGGAGAGAGGGGTGATGGCTAAGGTTGGCTCGCAACCCTAGGCAGGGTACATGGGCCGTGCCCAAAAAAACAGGTGACGCAGCACCGAGAAGCCAAAACATATTCTGACCGTGACTTGTTTTGACGATTGTGACTGACTCAGAAGGAATTTTGAAGTGGGGCCAGATCCGTTGGAAAGATGACATCGTGGGCTTCTCCATAAAGTGGTCAAACATTCCAAATGGACTCCATATGCAGCTTTTATCTTCGTTTGAAGGTGAGCTGCTCCCTGGTGGCCGAATTGGACTCCATCTCGTGTACAACTTGGGCCGAAGCTTGCCTTGGTGAAGAATTACATCCTTACTGGTACATCCCATGATTCCTAAGTACAAGAACATCATCATTAGGTAGTAACCTATCCTCCAAAGCATAAGTATGTAACCCTAGGAACGAACTCAACTGGTAATTTAACTGTCGTGCATGTGCCCTCGTAATTGGTCCTTACATAGGAGGTGATGTAATTGAAGTAGTGTGTGTATCCGTCGTAGTGATGTCCTCATCACGATGACAGTGATCGTGCCATTGAGGCCTGAAGTTTTGATGGAAAGGTATGCATAGTGGTTGGCCACCATGAACTAGATCAGTGACGATCATCCCAATATCGCATTGTATACGGACGGTACATCTGCAATGTCGAAAGTGATAACTATCATTTAGTAGTTGTGAACATCGCCGAAAGTCACTACCAAATCAATTTGACCCTAGGGTTAAATAGCAACGACAGCGTCTATGGTCTTGAAGATGTTTTTCACCAGTCGAAGCATATCAAGGGTGATCTGCATCAACAGGAGGGTGCTAGCGAACAGGATGTCCAGTGAGTAGCCTCCATCCACAAGGACTCTCTTCAGCTTACAGTTGTGGATTGTGGGTTCCAAAACTAAAAGACTTGTGTGTGGGTATGCCAGCTTGATGGGCTGATCAAGTGGTCTGAAGGACAACAATTAGTCAAGCCACTTCGGTGGCGCCAGAACTTGGGTGGATATGGTGCACACTTCCCAAACCGCAGCCTTGCACTGTTCCAAAAATTGAAGTTCATCCTCATCATCTTGATCTCCAGGGGTTGGATCTTCATCTTGGCCTCATCAACAACTATAGCCGCCGGCGAGCTCTAGTATGGTTTCGTGCTCAACTCCGTCAACCATAACTCCATTAGGCATGGTCTCCTCCGACGAACTTCAGCAAGCTGCAGCCTCCTCAACAGCAAAAAGTAGTGAACAATTTCTTCTCCTTTACTCTCCTTTGTTCCTATGATGATGCACTGAAATTAGCACCATAATGTACTGTATTTGTTGAATGCTTGCTGGACGTTGAACTGAGATTAACAGTGATAAATTGATGGTGTTTAGAAAATTAATCGATGATTTCTATTATTGATTGAACTTTCCAATGCATCCTATTACTGTTATTTGTGGTTTTATCCCGAATCAAATTCAAAGCAAATTTTAGAGTTTGTCGAAGCTCAATTGAATTTTAACTTTGTGATATGAATTATGTTACTCTTTTCTTGAATTGTAATGAATTGGAGGCTTAGATGAACACATGCATATATGAATCAAACACCTCTTTTAATTGCTTTTCTATGTGAATTGAGGTACAGGTTGGATGAGTTCAATTCAATTGGTTCCATTCATGTGATGAAATGAGTTTGTTACGTTGATTGACTGAGCCGCGTGGTGGCTCAATTGCATCTATGATTGCTATATTCTTTGATGTTTCTATTTCTCTGTTAATCTTTGGGTTTGTGTGATTGAATGGCTGTGATCAATGTGATCCTAAAGGCTTGATTTCAATTGTCTCTATTCTATTTCATTTCACATGATTTTGGCTGGAGTAACTCGTACACATGTGGTTTAATATAGAGGATTTAGTTGAATCTTCTAGTCCAAAGCTTCATTGAGATCTTGTTTCATTGCTGTGGTGGGCTGAATTTGTTATCCTTGTTATCTTTATTTATCTTCTGTCCCAATCCTAGAGTGAATGTAATCCTGGTGATGCAATTCAGAGTTCTTATTCATTACAGGGTAATTTCAATTTTGGTGTTGTGTAATTTTAAGCACTAAACTTTTGGCAATGGCAAAATCTTGTAGTGATATTTGTTTGTTGCCTTTGGATGCAGTTGAATGCAATTTTTTTATTTTTTTAAATGCGTCATGTTCAGTCAAGAGCTTCGGATGATCGAGTGCAATCTCTATGTGAACTCTAAGTTTGGTTGAACAGTTTTTGTCTAGTTTCACGGTTTGATTTTTGACTCGCTTGATATTACTGGAGAGTTATTTCTAGTGTTTCGTGGTCTAGAGGAACTGTCTCTGGTTAGTACTCGCTCTGCACTTGCATTTCATAAATAATTGTCCTAGACTACGATCTATAATAGTCGTCTGCGTTGCCTCGCGTGTGATCATTATAGATTCGTTTCTATAGCTCGTATTGATGAAATGCTAGTCCGATCAAACACTTCTCATATTGAGGTCACCTCTCTCTATCTCTTTATTTCTTCCGACTATTTCCCCTTTCTTCACCCATCTGTTTGCTTTCATTTGTCGCCAATTTAGATCTAGTTTAACACGATCCGCTTCTCTCTAGTCCCTAAGGAAAGAATGACAAATATACTCGCCATACTACATGATCTCGTCCTATTGCGAGACGGTTTAGGCCGGTATCACGGATACGGCAACAATAATGATCCTCAACAGGAAAGGAGGCCTACCGATGATGTCATCCTTGTGATAGAAAGTATCCAGTGGAGAGTTTCATTTTATAACTTGAACTTCCTCAGTACTGGAATTGTTTGATTAAAATGCTTCATCCTTGCTTAGTTTGACTAGCTAAGAACTTGCATACTACAATGTAGCTCAATTATTGTAATGATTTACTTGTTGAGTCCCACGGTACTCATTCTTGCTATGTTTGTATATCCTTGAGTAGACCTAGAATTCTTCCTTGGTGAAGCGGTGCCAGCCGATGTAGAAGATGATAGTCTAGAGGGTTTTGAGGTGGACATCTACAATTACGACCTGTCTTACTTCGATACTATTGATGAAGACTTGTACCTGACACTGTCTTGAAACTATTGTTTTATAATGGTTTTTTTGTGACCTAAACTTAAATTAATGTAATTATGTACCTTTTATGTTGAAACTCTGTTTAATTATCATCTTGTTTATATTCCACTACTCTGTAATGATCATTTGTCGGATAAACATAGTTTTCATTCAGGAAATGTTCATAGACTGGGCATACTTCCAGGTGGGTGGTATGTCGGGTCATGCCGATGGTATCAGAGCATGGTTAGGGACCTAAGAACGTTTATTTAATGCTAAATAGAGACAATGTTGTACTTAAGGTTGGTACTACTGGTTTTCTTGTTTTGATTTCTCAGCTTTGACTACTAACTGGTACTAACTCGTGTTATTTATTCTTTACAGGATGGCTAGGTAGGAATTCACACGTGACCAGATATTGGGCCCTTGGGTTTTCTTTCTTCAGTGAGTTTTGGAAGTCTTGGGCATAGTTGCTCCTCCACATTATTCGGAGGTGTTGGAGTACTTGGGTGAGACCCGGATGGTGCACACGTAATGCTGCATCTCGAAGGTGTCTTGGAGACGGTGTCTTGGAACACAACCTTTTGTAGCAACCAACTGGTGCTGTGGTGGGTGGTGCAAGATGTATCTCGCCAAGTAGCCCTGTTCATGAGAAAGACCTTTACAGCTCACTTTGCTAGCATTCCTTACCGTGCCTTATCCCTGATGGCACTTCCTCATTGGGGGCTGACTGATTATATCCCAATGAGCCGATCGATGTTTAGTGGTCGCGAAGATCCAGGACCATCAACTGGGCCTCAACCCCATCGTCCTTCCTCGAGATCATTGGGTAGCACATGATCCAGGCCCAGTAGGACTACTATGAGATGCTATTGGTCGATCACCAGACACTCCTTGACAAGGCCTCCGATCTCCATGCAGAGTTATGGGATCTCAAGAAGGTGGAGGTTGGTCCAACTCCCTCCCAAAATCGCCAGCGACTCGTAGTGATCAACACCGACTGCATCAACAGCAAGCCTCGTAAGCCTTCGTCACCACCCCACTCGGTGATTGATATCAGTAGCAACTCAAAGGAGGAACAGGATCTTGAGGAGGAGCTCCTAGACGAGATTACTACAAAGGAGTATTCCCCAACCCCACATCATAGAGCACAGGGTGAGGCTTCGAGCAGAGCTCGGTGCCCCCTGACATTTAGATTCCTCTGAGTCTGATGATGCCAAGAAGAAGAAGTCCAACATTTTGATAGGACGCATGGCATGAAGTTGATCACCCGGAATGGCTCGCCAATCCAGTCATGGTCCGCAAGTCAAATGGCAAGTAGCGCATGTGCACCGACTACACTAGCCTCAACAGTGCCTGCCCGAAGGACGACTTCCCCTTCCCCGCATCGACCAATTGGTCGACTCAACCGCGGGTTGCGAACTGATGAGTTTCCTGGACGCTTACTCAGGATATCATCAAATTAGCATGGCAGAAGAAGATGAAGAGAAAACTGCCTTCATCACCCCGTTCGGCACCTACTACTACGTCAGAATGCCGTTCGGTCTCAAGAACGCAGGTTCCACGTACCAGCGCTTGATGCAAAAGACCTTTTTTCCCAGATAGGGCGTAAGCTCAAAGCATATGTAGACGACTTGGTTGTAAAAAGTACCAAGAGATTGCCTCATTTGGATGATCTCGCTGAAACCTTCTGTAATTTAAATCGCTTTGGAATAAAATTAAACCCGGAGAAATGTTCTTTCGGGGTTTCTTCAGGAAAACTTCTTGGTTTCCTTGTTTGTTCTAGAGGCATTGAGGTTAATCCTGAGAAAATCAGGGACATTGAACAAATGAGGTAGCCCTCGACCATGAAAGATGTTCAACGCCTGGCTGGTCGCATGGCGGCCTTATGTCGCTTCATATCATGACTAGGCGAAAGGGGATTACCTTTATTCAAAGCCTTGCGGAAGCATCACAATTTCACATGGTCAAATGAGGCCGAGAAAGCATTTCAGGAGGTAAAGACATATCTATCCAGTCCGCCAGTGTTGGTGTCTCCCGATAAAGGAGAACCATTGCTTCTTTATCTGGCAGCCACACCGCATGCGGTTAGCGCCGTCCTGATCGCAAATAGGGAAGGAATACACAGACCCGTCTACTATGTGAGTGAGGTACTTCATGGTCCTAAGGAGCGCTACCCTGAGGTCCAGAAGATACTTTACACGCTACTGATGGCTTCCCGTAAGCTACGACACTACTTCCAAGCTCACAAGATCACAGTACCCTCCTCATTTCCTTTGGGGGATATTGTCCGAAATCCAGAAAAATCTGGTCGAATCGCTAAATGGGCGGTCGAACTCGGTGCCTTTGATATCCATTTCACGCCCCGCATGACGGTTAAGTCTCAGGTTTGGGCCGATTTTGTGGTCGAATGGACCAACCCTGAGCCACCCGTGCAGGTGCCGGAGGAATTGGAATGCCCTGATCATTGGACAATGTACTTTGACGGCTCCCGTAGTTTTCAACACTCGGGGCTGGAGTGGTCTTAGTTACGCCTCAAGGCGAACAGCTTAAGTATATCATCCAACTACACTTTGTTGCGACCAACAACGCAGCAGAGTATGAAGGTCTTCTTGCAGGGCTCTGGGCAGCAAAATTCCTCGGAGTCCGTCGATTAGTGGTGAGGGGAGACTCACAGCTGGTCGTAAACCAGGTAAACAAGGAGTACAGCACCTCCGATGAGACAATGGCTCATTACCTGGGGGAGGTGAGGAGATTGGAAAAACACTTCAGTCATTTCGAAGTCCAATACATCCCGCGAAAGGACAACATTCTCGCAGACCAATTATCCAAAATTGGGTCCTCACGCACGTCCGCTCTGGCAGAAGTGTTCATTGAACACTTGGACCGTCCTTCGATCATGACTCCGGTCGTGGATGATCCGGTAATAGCCTGTGTTACCAACCTCGGTCAGGAACAGGATTGGACTCATCTATTGAGAGTCTATCTTGAACATGGGACCCTACCCGAGGACGAAACCGAAAGCGATCGGTTAATTCGAAAAGCACGTATGTACAAGCTCATAGATGGGGTTTTGTATAGAAAGGGTACTCAAGGAGTATTCATGCATTGTATATCTCAGGAGGAAGGAACATCTCTCTTGAAGGAAATACATGACGGTGTGTGCGGTGTGCACGCGTCATATCGGACAATGGTCGGAAAAGCTTTTCGACAAGGATTCTACTGGCCTTCGGCACTCGATGATGCCAAGCAGATGGTCAAGATGTGCCCTTAGTGTCAGTGTCACGCAAGACAGGTTCATCAACCTGCCTATGCATTACAAACCATTCCCCTCGCATGGCCTTTCGTGGTTTGGGGAATGGATATTGTTGGCCCTATTCCACAAGCGGTCAACGGGTACAAGTTTCTGTTCGTAGCCATTGACACGTTTACAAAGTGGATTGAAGCCGAACCGGTACGAAATATTACCGCATCAGCAGCACAAAAGTTCTTTCATAAGAACATTGTTGCTCGATTTGGTGTTCCAAATAGTCTTATCACCGACAATGGTTCTCAGTTCGCCAGTGGTCTTTTCCTAGACTACTGCGATCAGATCGGAACTAAGGTGTGCTTTGCTTCTATGGCGCATCCACAAAGCAATGGTGCTGTAGAACAGGCCAATGGGCCGATACTGCAAATCATCAAAAAATGTGTTTTTGATCGCCTTAAGACTCGCTCGGGGGCTTGGGGAGACGAGCTCTATACCGTTCTTTGGGCGCTATGAACTATCTCTAGTCGCACCACCGGTGATACGCCCTTCCATCTGGTATATGTGGCCGAGGCTGTGTTGCCTATGGAAGTTAGTATTGGGTCTGTTCGGACAGAACAATTCGAACAAGTTAATCAGTCTGAACAGCGATCACAAGATCTCATCCTCTTAGAAGAAAGGCGTGATCGCGCTTTGATCAAGTCCGCGGCATACTTGCAAGCTTTGCGCAAGTATCACAGCAAAAGGGTGCGACCACGTAGTCTTAACGTGGGCGACTTGGTGTTACGAAAAATCCAAGACCAGTCTAATCGCAACAAATTCTCCCCGAAGTGGGAAGGCCCTTACACTGTTGTCTCAGTGCCGCGACCAGGATCCGCGCGGTTAGCCATGGAGGATGGTCGAATTTTGTCCAATACTTGGAACATCGATGAACTTCGCAAGTTCTACGTGTAAGTACTCAATCCATTTTCTTGTTCAATTAGCATTTTTTCATAAAACAAAAATGTTTTGGTTTCATACAATGAATACTTCCCTTTATGATTATATATTCGGCTCGGGGGCTGGTCGCCGGCGGTTACATCATTACAACATTCTAGTCGGATTCGCTGGCCGATCTCATAACCGCTTCCAGACAAGTCACTCCTAAATAAGCTGTTTCTCAACGCACACGGGGCTTTCTGGCAAGTCCTCGATTATCTGAGTGGTTGCTGGTTTGCAAACAAGGCTAGGCGTTACACTGATCATAATTGTTGGTTCGATCACACATCCCTGGTCGTTATATTCACTTCTCTCCTGCGTTTGTAATACTAAGTCTTCAGTATCTACAATCGTAGGCGGGGGCTAGGGGGATATGTTTATAATATGAAACAACATAAAACAAGAGTATATTTTAGAATATATTCTTTTTCAAAAATGGGTTTCAACATACATTGCATTACATATAACTGTTTTTATACAGATGTAAGGATCACTCGATCCCAAGCTCAGTCAGGAGTTTATTTACAAGGGGTCTGATCTCCTACATGACGGCCTCTAACTGTTCCTCACTCACGACCTCAACCGGTCCCACCAATGGATTCAGATCTGCATCTGGACCATGGTGAAGTCGAACCCGGCTGAAAATGGCGGAAGCGGCTGACCGAACCCTAGTTCTGATCGCCTCTTCTCGTTTGCCGTGTATCCTCAGGAAGATACTCGAGAAGTGACTCCGCCTGGGCAATGACTAGCGTAGACCAGTTATTTAGGCTGAGATTACCTCTTGTGGTTTCGACCACATCAGCCCTCAGGAGACGAGCCACCGCCTTCAGTTTTTCGAAGATTAAACGGCTCAGCTCTCTGTTCGCCCTTTCGGAGGTTTGAATAGAGCCCTGGAGAATCGCCTTGTCCTGACTGAGTTGTCTTATTTGACCCGCTTGCGCTGCAGTAAAAGAAAAGATTACTCACGTGTCATGAAGTTAAGTCTTCCTAATCAGGAATCGACTTACCAGAGAGTTGTGACTGCAGCTTGTTGATTTCGACCCTTGATGTGCAGTCACTGAGATCGAATGAAGCTTGACCGTGGCCACTTCTTTCTTCAGGAATGCCACCTCTTTGTAGTAGAACAGAAGGAGTGGTCATAACCAACTTGTATTTATACAGGTTGAAGAGTAATTATCCTTACCTGCGCAAGCTGTCTCGTTCTTTTTGTATGGCCACAACGCTCGCTATCATAGCACGCGATTTGGCCACCATCTGGGATAGCTCCTATAATGCAAAAAGAAGTTAAAGGTGTCCTATGTACAATCCAGGCACCAAAAGAAAAGTTCATCATACCTTTGTGAATTCCCAGAAGGAAATGTCTTCCGGGATAACAGGAGGACTCGTTGAAGGCCCCGCTGCGGCCACAACAGAGGCAGCCAGTGGCAGTACCTGCTGGGCACTACCCCCAGTCGCCGTTGCCTGCGACTGGGTCTCCGCGCCTGTTTCCCCCCTCACGGTCCGAACCACTTCCTGGACCAAGGGGGCGGAGTGCTCCTCACTGGAGGCTCCGGCACTAGCAGCAACTTCAACCCTCCCTGGAGCAGTTGAAGAGCTGCAGGTTGTTTCTTTTCGCCTGACAAAGAAAAGATGAACTAAGCAGTCACAATTTGTGATCGTCACAACTTATATTAATACAACCAAGATAAAGGTTCTTACCTTATCTGAAATCCCATCAGCTTTTGGGATTTCAGGGAAGGCTCTCCTCGAGAAAGGGGACAATCGTCGTCTGTCCTGGTCTTCCTCTTGGTGAACAAGGCATTTTCGCCCTAAGTGTGTTCCTCTGTAAGCACATTTCTAAGGAAAGATAAAGACAAATGGTAAGAGTTTTTTCCTGGGCAACCTGTCCGGTTGATGGGGTTGCATCCGAAGGCCTGGAGGGCTCCTGGACTTCTGGGGCCGGCACCTCGTCTGCAACCGCCACGGGGTCTTGTTCGACCATCTCCACTCCTGTTCGCGGGGGTGAAGGATTTTCCTCCCTAGGACTCACAGGAGTTGCGGGGGGAAGCTCTTCTCCCTGGATAAGCATCAAGTTGATAAATATACAGGGGGAATTGAAGGAAACAAGACTGTGAAAGAATCTTACCATGGTCGCCCCTTCGACCAGGGAAGTAGAGGCAACTGGCCCTGAAGCCTAGGGGGCTTCAGGAGCTGGGGTGTTATCCGCGACCACGGGGCTTTCGGTGGCCGCGGAGTCTGCTACAATCGCCTCTGCGGTAGCAGTTGTTTCTGCGGAGCGAGTTGGAGCGTCGCCGGATGGAGAGCCCGCAATCTTCCTCCTCCGGCGAACTAGGGGGACATCATCATCCTCCTCCTCCTCGCTCCCCTCTCCCTGTACGACGAAGAAGTGATTCCAGTCCGCACCTGGAAAGATAGGAGGAACATGATATCTTACCGCAGTTTTCCTTGCGGTAGGAGGGACGCTTCGTGAAGACCCTTCCCCGAGATTTAGCCTGGCTTTCTTGGAGGCGAGATTCCTCGTCCTGGGTTTTGAGGAAACCTTCTTCACGTGTTTTATCATTGGCTTCCCCAGGGAACCGACGTTCTCGCTTGGGAACGTCGCCTCAGCGAACCTCCCTAAGAGCTGTTCTTATTCCAATGGAATCGTTAAAGCTGGACATACATAAGACTTGCAAAACAGAGACCAAGTAAAAACGTACCTTTCGGCGCTCCTGTTAAAGGTCGTCACCGGCGTGAACCAAGCTCTGGGGGCGAGGCGATCCCTTGGGACCCTCTACCTCGGCGTTGTAAGCCCTGAGGAGGTAGTTAGTCCGCCTCTCGATCTCGGATGAGGGCAGGACTATTCCAAAATACGAGTCAACTGGAGCATTTCAAAAATAAAAAGATTTCATTGCCAGAAATGGGTACCTTCAATGTAGTCCAAGGTGCTATCCGCTATGGACTTGATCTCCCAAGCCGGATGAGCCCTTTCACGCAGGGGGCTCACCCGATTCTTCACAAAATCGCGAATGACGTCGCGAGCTGTTAGTCCCTCTTGGTGATGAGACCATGTACATCATGGTTATGACCAAGACGACATCAACATAGTGGTCATCAAGATGTCATCGTCCGCCACCTTGGCCAGGACGCGAAAGCTGGCAGCATGTACGTCGTCTGGATTTTGTGCTGTCGCCGCCACAAGTTCGGCCTCCACCTTGGCCACCTCCCCAAACACAAGACGTGCTCAAGAAAGGCGCCTCTACACCTTTAAGGTCGCACAAGCCATGTCGCTCCAAGGCCAGCCCACAAGTGAGCTCAATTCATCCGCGAGTCCGGTTCGGCCATCTGCGCATAGTCCAACTTCAAATGGACGTACAGGCCACATACGAAGTCCGTTTTCGACGTTCTTGGACTCTACGGACAAGAGAATGATGAGTGCTTTCCAACGGATCCAGTTCCATATCCAAATTCCTTACAGATCAACAGGAATCATCAAAACAAGATTACGACCAGAATCTGACGTGCGCTGCGACGCTCCACTTTGGGCCGAAGGCCCATGTACCCCTAGGGTTTCCTCCTCCACCCCATGGCCGCCCCATACAGTATATATATGGCCGCCATGGCTGCCATTTAGACGGGTTTTGCTTAGATCAATTCTGTCTTTGAACAGTGTCGCCGTTCATCGGTTTGTGAGACCCCAACTCGTGAGCTCCATCCTCAATTGCAAATTCAGTTGCATCTTTCTTGTTCTTGCTTGTGTTCTCGATTCACTGGCAGGGATTAGCCTTCGTGGCGAGGTCAACCGGGCAGCGCACGGTTGATAACCAGAGGACGCGTGGTGCTGCGATTGCAGGGGTTTTGATCGTGCCGATCAAGAAGCCGGATCGTGTGTGTCTCGCGCCGCCTAATCGACTTATCCTCCACCTGACGGAAGTTCGGTCATCCCCATTCCCATTAAGTGGTATCAGAGCCTCGGTTGCCCGTCAGGTATACTTGTATTCCCTTTGTTCATTATTCATCTTTCACCTAGAGTCCAGAAAATTGCCCCACAAAAATATTTGTGTTCGCCGTCATATCCATCGTCCAAGCCACTTTGTGCCTTCGCGATTTCGTTTTCAGTTTCGTGTTGTTGAATTTGTATCCATCGTCATCGTCTTGTTGCTGGTTTAGAGTAAGTTGTTGATCTAGTTTGAGTCTTGCATCTTGACGTCGAGTCTAACGCCATCACGTCGTTGCCGCCGCGTCAAACTCGGGTGTCAATCTGTCAAGTTCGGTATTTTGCTTTTATCTCCTTCGTCTGAACTCCAAATTGGACAAATTCAGAGTCTAAATTGTAGCTCAGAAAATTCTCTACAACTTTATCCATTGTGAGAAGTTCTAGAAACGCCGTTTTCAAGTCCAAAATCGCGTTGGAATTGAATCTGTTTGAGTTCGGATTTCCTACACAGACTGTATTGCGGGACCCATATCTCCTAGATCCGTTATCCAAAATTGGTGTTCCATATATGCAAATTGATCAGCACGAAACAATCTACAACTTTTCTGTTATACGTTTTAGCATTTGAGGCCTCCAAAAATCCGAAAAACAGCATAGGAAGTTTCTGCATATTAGATCTGTTTTTCCAGTGAGAGAAAATTGAGTGTTTGTGTATATATCTTGTAATCTCTCATATGTGACACTATTGATATTAAAAAAAAAAAGGTGAAAAAGGCAAGTGCATAAAAAAAAAAGCGGCACAAAGAAAAAAAAAAGAAATAAAAAAAAAATCAGAAGTGCTTGCATACTTTGTATCGACAGTGTTACGTCATTCGTTTTGCTTGCTTGAGCTAGGTCTGAGAACGAGTTTAGGCCAGCAACTTTGACAAGTACTTTGGATATTTATTCAGCTTTGCTATTCTGATTTCGATGATTGCATATTCCTTGCTACTAAATATTGCATATCCCAGCTCCACAAATACATCCTTCTGATCAGCACAGGTTCTTGACCCTTGCAATCGCTTCATCACGCCCTCACGGTGTCACGAACCAGCCACCGGTTGCACCGTCCCTCGCTGTGTTGGTAAGAACCGGGTAAGAACTTGGTAAGATTGCTTGAGAGCGTGAGATCCCACCTAGTAGTTCATAGGGCTCATAATACTTGTGCTTGTTTTCCTTCTGTCCTTTTTCTGTGCTAACCATGGCAGGTGGCAAGAAGGGCATGAACGAGGATGATGTTACCATCGAAGACTGTGTCCTTCATTCAGAGTTGTCGACCATGCTGGATGAGATAAAAATGATGTTCAAGGAGCATGCCACGACGATGAACAAGACCCTTGAGAGCATCGATCGATGAGTTTCCACCCTCACCGAGAGGATGGATGCCGGCGAAAAACGCCCTCCCGCGACCATTGATGGAGATGCCTCCGTCAACAGCGGCGCCAACCACGGCAACAACGACCACGAAGAGGATGGTGATTTTGAGGAAGATGAAGATGAGCAGCAACGTGCCGCCAGGGAACGTGCTGCTCAACAAGACGGCCGTCTGCATGACCGTCTTCGCCGCAACCAGCACGGTATGGGAGGTAATAACCAGAACCGCAATGATGATCCTTTCGCTAAGGTAAAATTCACCATCCCTTCCTTTTCTGGAGCTTATGATGCTGATGCTTACTTAGATTGGGAGATGACGGTCGAGCAGAAATTTAATTCCCATCTAGTTCCCGAGATTCATAGATTTAGACAAGCCACTAGTGAATTTAAAGATTTTGCTATAATCTGGTGGAATGAACTAGTAAATGCCTGTTTACAACCTGATTCTTGGGCGAGATTAAAAGATGCTATGCGTAATAGATTTGTTCCTCCTTCCTACCAACGTGATATGCGCAAGAGATTGCAACGATTAGATCAAGGTAGTATGACTGTTCAGGAATATTACCAAGAGCTTCAAAAGGGTATGTTACGTTGTGGGGTAATAGAGGAACCTAAGGATAAAATTGCTCATTTTTACGGTGGTTTGCGTCCAGAAATTCAGGATATTGTTGATTATAAAGAATATACAACTGTCAATCGCTTGTTTCAACTTGCTATGTTAGCAGAGAAGCAGTTGCAGGGACGCCATTCTAAGAGTAGGAGCAACACCGACAGCACCTTCACGCCCCGAATGACTACGGGACAAGCGAAGACAGTGCCTTCTTCCACCTTCCGACCAGCTGCACCGCCACCTTCGACGAGCACACGATCGGCATCGACGGCACCGCCCGCCCATGCCGCGGACAGCAGCAAGTCGACCCCGCCAACACCGGCCAAGAGCTCCTCCTCCGCTGTTGTTGCACCTCCCCTTGTGGCTAACGTTTTGCAGATTAACGAGCACACACAAAAGGAGATTGAGAACATGGAAGATGAGAAGGTCGAGCATGGGACATTCCCTTCGACCATGGAGCAGCATATGGATACTCCGACACCCACAACAATTGACGAGAACTTAGAAGGTAATACAAAAGATGTTGAGCTTAAATTAATGTCTTCTTTAAATACTTTGGGTTACATATAATTTGATGTTTTTTGTGATCTAAGTAGTTCAGAGGAGATACTTTTTACGCATGCTGATTTACCATGGTTATCACGAAATACTTTTCATGTTATGGGAAAACATACTGATAGTGGAGAGCAAATGGTGCAACGAATTTATATTTGTACTAATCTGAAACCATCATTTGATATGAACCTGGCGTTCATTTGGAAAATGAAAATGCCACTAATCATGTCTTGCCATGTCACTCTAATTCAATTTTCAAGGTATATGATAGTTTTCAAGAAAGGGAGTATATAAATGTTAATGGTTCTGTGTCTAATGATTTGATTATCAAAGATATGCATATTGCTGTGCTCTCTGTTGGTGCTAACATTTTGCAGAAAAACACAATGGAGTCGAGGACGACTCCACATCAAGAAAGGGAGAATGATGAGACCATGTACATCATGGTTATGACCAAGACGACATCAACATGGTGGTCATCAAGATGTCATCGTACGCCACCTTGGCCAGGACGCGAAAGCTGGCAGCACGTACGTCGTCTGGATTTTGTGCTGTCGCCGCCACAAGTTCGGCCTCCACCTTGGCCACCTCCCCAAACACAAGACGTGCTCAAGAAAGGCTCCTCTACACCTCTAAGGTCACACAAGCCACGTCGCTCCAAGGCCAGCCCACAAGTGAGCTCAATTCATCCGCGAGTCCGGTTCGGCCATCTCCGCGTAGTCCAAATTCAAACGGATGTACAGGCCACATACGAAGTCCGTTTTCGACGTTCTTGGACTCTACGGACAAGAGAACGACGAGAGCTTTCCAACGGATCCAGTAACATATCCAAATTCCTTATGGATCAACAGGAATCGTCAAAACAATATTACGACCAGAATCTAACGTGCGCTGCGACGCTCCACTTTGGGCCCAAGGCCCATGTACCCCTAGGGTTTCCTCCTCCACCCCATGGCTGCCACATACAGTATATATATGGCCGCCATGGCTGCCGTTTAGACTTGGGTTTTGCTTAGATCAATTCTGTCTTTGAACAGTGTCGCCGTTCATCGGTTTGTGAGACCCCAACTCGTGAGCTTCATCCTCAATTGCAAATTCAGTTGCATCTTTCTTGTTCTTGCTTGTGTTCTCGATTCACTGGCAGGGATTAGCCTTCGTGGCGAGGTCAACCGGGCAGCGCGCGGTTGATAACCAGAGGACACGTGCTGCTGCGATTGCAGGGGTTTTGATCGTGCCGATCAAGAAGCCGGATCGTGTGTGTCTCGCACCGCCTAATCGACTTATCCTCCACCTGACGGAAGTTCGGGCATCCCCGTTCCCATTACTTGGACTAGTTAAAGAATGACCTCGGCGTGCTTCATGAACTCCGCGTTCATCGCCGGGAGAGAATCCAACTCGCTCGGTTGGCGGGGTGCAGTAGAACCATTTCTAGTGCCACCCGTGCACTGAGTCTTGCAGGGGTGGGAAGGGATACTCCTTTTTCTCCCTTAGCCGGAAGTAGATGCATCCGGCGGCGTTGGCACTCTTCGACCACGCCGAGTAATAAAATCGCCGAAAAAGATTCACGCTGGGATACACTCCGACGAACGCGTCGCAAAGATGTTGGAACACCGCCAGGATCAGCACGGCATTTGGGTAGAGGTTTATCAGCTCCAACCCATAATTTTCGAGGACGTCCTTCAGGAACCGACTCTCAGGGAATCGGAACCCGCATCACAGGTACTCCTCGAAAACCACCAGTTCGCCCTCTCCGACGACTGGGGTTTCTTGGTCCTTCTCCGCTGGCCACCAATTGATTAGTAGCCGCGGAGGAAGGATCTCCTCCTTCTCCAACGCCAACAAGCTCTCCTCAGAGTGGTGGATTGATCGGCTCCAAGACGCCATTTTTTGTGAGGAATTGGGGGGGAAGTTGGCGGCTTTGGGAAGATGGAGATTGACAAGAGCGAGGGTTTTGTGCGGCGGAAATCGTGAGGGTTTTGGTTGTGTGGCTTCCTCAAGAAGCTACCTGCTCCTTTTATAGACCCGAGGAGACGCACTAATGTGGGTAACGTTCCATTCAAACGTTCCGCTGAGTATTTTATTCATTTCCCATAATGGATACTATCTCTGGCGGACTCGTTAAAGTGTTCCAGGCATCGGATCTGAAACAAAAAGACTTCTTTGTTTCAGAGTCTGAAAGTACAAAAGCCTGAAAAGTTTTTTAGAGCTCTTCAAAGGGCGTTTTCCTTTATGTGCCTTGAATATTTTCATGAAAAAATCCTATGGCCCAATTTTTGGACGTATGGATATATTTTGATCGGGTTGTGGTATTATTGAGACCATGCTTTCGATTAAACTCCGGTTCTAATCGAAGCGACGGTCTAACCGAGCCTCAATTCTGATCGCAGTAAGCTTCAGTTCTAACCGCGGCTTTAAGTCTGATCGCGGTATCAGAGCTGGTCGCGGTACTTTTATAAAAGCGTGATTCTGATCGCAGAACTGAAGTTTCCGTGTGTATGAGTGATCGCGAAGACATTATTTACGGCCATATATTCGCACAGAAGATGTAAAGAATATGTAGAAAGAGATTTTATTTCTTGCATTCTTTACATACAAAAGGAATACCGGCGACCAGAGCGTCGACCGGATCCGAAAGAAGTTTGTAGAGTTCTCCTAGGGACATATTGCTGTCAGTAGGATCTACACTGACAACCCCCTGAGAACTAGCAACTAATCTAAGCCTATCTACATCATCCCTAACAAGAGATATACTACTGTTCCTAATCAAATCAGAGAGTTCCCGCTGCTGCTGAGCGTGGTCCCTCTCTTGACGGAACTGGTGCGCCTCTTCATGGGATCATTCAAAACATTCTGCCAGATGCAGAATCGCCGAAGACATCTCTTCGGTCTTCTTCTCCAGGGCATTCTTCTCCTCTGGAAGAATTTGTCCGAGGGGAAGAGACGGAGTAGTAGCAGGCTGATCACTAGGGCCTCCAATCTCCTACATTTGCAAAAGTTAGTGGTGTTAACCATAGACTATCAGTAAAAGGAGATGAGGATCATTACCTGTCCATGCTCATGATAGCGGGAATATCCCAAGAATCCCGAAGATTCTTCCACGTGGAAAACCAACCGTCAGGAGGTTAATACGTGCAGTTATCCATGAAGAACACGTGTTAAACCTACATGGAGGTTAAGAGCGGTTCTCTAAACCGCATCCAAGCAACTCTCTGATGCAGCTACGACATGGCACTCTTTCGACTAATATAAAAGGGTGGCAAGATGCATCAAACAGAGGGGGGGATCAACGTCTCTGATACAAGCAAGATACAACACATCTCAACCGCTCAAACAGCCAAGTCTACGGTCCAGATTAGATAGTTTTCACAAGCCTCCTTGGCTTATTTCTGTACACTTGCATAGGAAAACCCTTCGCCTGGGAAGGTTTTTTCCCGCCATTTTTGTAAACCTTTATTACATATAGTGAAATCCCAACAGGACGTAGGGCTATTACTCCCATCATCGAGGGCCCGAACCTGTATAAACCTCTCTGTGCTCCTGTTCTCCATATTTCTACATACCTTCCCGGAGGGTCATCTTGAAAGGTCTCACTATTATAAATTTTGCATAAGTTCGGCTGAGGACTCCGAGTCCGAATCGTCGACATAGTCCATCGACTACAAAATCGGCCAGGACCTGAGACTTAACCGCAGTGCGGGGTGTGTAATGGATATCGAAAGCACCGAGTTCGACAGCCCATTTGGTGATCCGACCAGATTTCTCAGGATTACGGACAATATCCCCCAATGGAAAAGATGAGGGTACTGTGATCTTGTGTGCTTGGAAGTAATGTCGTAGCTTTTGGGCAGCCATCAGTAGTGCGTAAAGTATCTTCTGGACCTCAGGGTATCGTTCCTTAGGGCCATGAAGTACTTCACTTACATAGTAGATGGGTCTGTGAATATCTTCTCTATCCGCGATCAGAACAGCGCTGACCGCATGTGGCGTGGCCGCCAAGTAGAGAAGTAATGGTTCTCCTTTGTCGGGAGACACCAAGACTGGTGGACTGGATAAATACGCTTTCACCTCCTGAAATGCCTTTTCGGCCTCATCAGACCTTGTGAAATTGTGATGTTTGCGCAGGGGTTTGAAGAAAGGCAGTCGCCTTTCGCCTAGTCGCGATATGAACCGGCTTAAGGCCGCCATGCGACCCGCTAAGCACTGAACATCCTTGATGGGCGAGGGAGACCTCATCTATTCGATAGCCCTAATTTTTCCAGGATTGACTTCAATTCCTCTGGAACAAACAAG
Organism: Pharus latifolius; assembly: GCA_019359835.1. NCBI lineage: Eukaryota > Viridiplantae > Streptophyta > Magnoliopsida > Poales > Poaceae > Pharus > Pharus latifolius. The sequence continues at coordinate 24,527,795 of CM033326.1, forward strand.
AAAACCAAGAAGTTTTCCTAAAGAAACCCCGAAAGAACATTTTTCCGGGTTTAATTTTATTCCAAATCGATTTAAATTACAGAAGGTTTCAGCGAGATCGTCTAAATGAGACAATCTTTTGGTGCTTTTTACAACCAAGTCGTCTACATAAGCTTCAAAATTACGCCCCATCTGGGAAAGAAAGGTCTTTTGCATCAAGCGCTGGTACGTGGAACCTGCATTCTTGAGACCGAACGGTATTCTGACGTAGCAGTAAGTGCCGAACGAGGTGATGAAAGCAGTCTTCTCTTCATCTTCTTCTGCCATGCTAATTTGATGATATCCTGAGTAAGCATCCAGGAAACTCATCAGTTCGCAATCCACGGTAGAATCGACCAGCTGATCAATGCGGGGAAGGGGAAAGTCGTCCTTCAGACAGGCACTATTGAGGCTGATGTAGTCGACGCACATGCGCCACTTACCATTTGACTTGTAGACCATGACCGGATTTACAAGCCATTCCGGTTGATCGACCTCGCGAATAAACTTGGCCTTTAGGAGTTTGTCTAACTCCTCTCGGATGGCTTCCTGCCAGTCAACAGCAAAACACCTGAGCCTTTGCTTTATAGGTCGCTGTCCAGGTCGAATTGCTAACCTGTGCTCGATTACCTCCCTTGGGACACCGGGCATGTTGGATGCTTTCCACGCAAACACATCTGCGTTAGCCCGGAGGAAAGTAATGAGCTCGATTTCCTATTTGTCGTCCAGGCCTGATCCGACCCGAATTGTCTTGGATGGATCATCTGGGTATAATGGAACTAGTTCGAGTTTCACATCAGGTCGAAAAGCAGCCTTGATAGCGTCAGCGGTGACTGTGGTGACCTGAGCGTCCCGGAGGGGAAGTTGGTCCACCATCTCCAAAGATAGCCAGTCACACGTCAATGCCACGTTGCGACTGCCTCGGATCGAGATGACACCTTTGGGGCCAGGCAACTTGCCGCACTGGTAAGCATAGTACGTTGCCATCATGAACTTAGTAAGAGTTGGCCTGCCAAAGATTGCGTTGTAAGCCGAATCACAATCAATTACATCAAAAGTAACTAATTCTGTTCGGAAGTTGTCTGGTTCTCCCAGCGTGACCAGGAGGATCACCTGTCCCAATGGCATCATGGAGGGACCAGAAATTATCCCATAAAATGGATGGATTATGGGGTTGATTTTTGAACGAGGAATCTGCATCTCGTCGAGCGCCTTGACTCATAAGATGTCCAAGGAGCTACCTTCATCGATCAGGACCCTTTCAACTCTCGCATTACTGATAATGGGGGTAATGACCAGAGGAAGTCTCAATGGTCGAGTAAGCCCCACAGGACAATCAGAGCGATCAAACGTCAAAGGTGTATCTGACCAACGGGGGTACTGAGGTTCACCAAGGGAAGTCTCCGTTTCGTTAACCTCTTGATAAAAGGCCTTAAACTGCCTCTTGGAAACAAAAGAAGAGGAACCTCTAAAAATAACATTAACATGATTACGAGGTACCTAGTAAGACATCTCTTCGTCCCCATCGGCGTCTCTTATCCCGCATGCTTGTTCCTTAGTTGGTAAGGTCGGCATCGGTCCAATCCCCTGGTAGAAGTCATCCAATTGCTTCAACTAACTCCTGCAGTTTTTGAGGTCGTGGCCTGCGGAGTTGTGGAGCGGACACCATTTCTTGCCTTCCTGCGGGTTAGTCGACTTTTCTGGCTGGTCGGCACTACGACCACCAGACGCAGTTTTAGTTTTAAACAATGGCTTGTTACCTTTGGTGGAAGGAGGCTTCTCTGCGACCGCGACCTCTCGGCTTTGTCTAGACCGACTCCTTTTCGACTTCTTTGACTTCCCGCCTGATGAAGATTCTGGCTTCTTGCTTGAATCCTCCCTTCTAGCGTCCTTGAGACCTGGTTGAGGCGGTAGGTTACCCTTATCCACCATCCGGTTCCATTCGACAGCCCCTGCTGCGTCGGAATATCGATCAGCCATATCAAAGAGATCGACTACTGATCGAGGAAGATGGATGAGCAAATCTTCGGTGAATCTCTGATACCGAACGGCATGTTTAAATGCCCAGATAACGGAGCCATCAGATATGTTCGGGATGGTATTCCTCACCTCGACAAATCTCCTGACAAACTGACGAAGGGTTTCGGTCGAGGTTTGCAGTAGTTGATGGAGGTTATCAGGGTCAAATCTCCCCGGGCTGATTTCCTGGTCAACATCATTCTTCCCCTTAGTAGGGTCGTATGATGGACCGGATTCAACGTCTAACACATTAAGAACCTCAGTGGGTTCTGATTCTGCGTTAGTCGCCTCTTGGTCGATAGACATGACCTGAACGGTCGAATCGACCTCTAGGACGTCCTCGCCTCCGATTTCTTCCATAGGAATAGGTTCACTAGGAGAAGGCATCGGGATGTGGGCATAATCCTCGAGATCGAAGTCATTCTCAGAATCATATACTCCAGCCATGATTCAGCGAACCTCCGGATGAAAATCAGGACGCCATGAGAAAGGCCCCACGATGGGCGCCAGTTGTAGACAATTCAGACTCGGGGTCCTCAGTCAAACTTATGCAGAATTTGTAGGTTGTGAGACCTTTCAAGGTGTCCCTCTGGGAAGGTATGATGAATCACAGTTAACTAGAGCACAGAGAGATCTGTACAGGTTCGGCCCTCGATGGTAGGAGTAATAGCCCTACGTCCTGTTAGGATTTTACTATATGTGGGAGAAAAGAGTTACAAAATTATGGAAAAGATCTTCACAGGCGAAGATTTTTCCTGTAGGTTTATACAAGATTGTACTCGAGAGGCTTATGAAAGCTAACTAACTTAGTCTAGTGTCTTCGGTTAATCTTTTGATCTCTTGGTCCTTCGATCCCTTCGATTGATGCATTGGCTTACCCTTTTATAGTGGTCGAAAGGGTGCCAAGGCATAATGGCATCGATCAGTTGCTCAGGTGCAGTTTTAGTAACTGCCCCTAACCTCCACGCAGGTTTAACACGTGTTATTGAGGAATAACTGCACGTATTATTCTCCTGACGGTTGTCTTCATACGTGGAAGAATCTTCGGGATACTCAGGATATCCCTGTTGTAGGGACCAAGCAATTTCGTGTCTCCTGGTCGTAGGTGTTCTGACCACACGTTGCTTGTAATCATCTGACCGCGCACTATCTACAGCCCTCTGTCCGCGTATTCGCATACGGGCTTTTGACCGTGCACTGTCTACGGTCTGATCACGTAAAGCCTATTATCACATGTCTGTGCTTCTTGGAGTAGCTTGAGTTCGCGTCAACAGACACTCGTCTGGTTCGAATCTGTCCTGAACCAGCCGTGTATTTATTTGAATTAGCTCGGGTATCAATCCTCGTCATAGTAGACCAATGAAACACATGGGAGGTATTTAAGAAAAAGTTTAGAGAAGTACATGTACCCGCCAACATCATGTCAATAACAAAGGAAGAGTTCCGCAACCTAAAACAAGGATATAAGTCAGTAACCGAATATTTACATCAGTTTAACCATCTAGCCAGGTATGCCCCTGAGGTTGTAGATACTAAGGTGAAAAAAATTGATCGCTTTAGGGAGGGACTGCATGTTTTTTTCTATAGATGCAGTTGGTCATGGTGAAGGTTACAAAATTTCAAGATCTAATTGATCGTGCCATAACCCAGGGGAATCATTAGCTAGCAATAAATGAAGAAAAGCAAAAAAAGCAAGGTTTGACACTCGACCCTTTGCACAACAACAATGAGGGAAGCAATTGATGACAACAAGGAATAAACCAAACATGCCATCAAGACCACTACAATGGGTCCAATGTCTTGTTTGCGGAGGACCTCGCCTAGTGATAGATTGCAACAAGGCCCGAGGTGCTTGCTTCTAGTGCGGTCAGGTTGGACATCGACTCAGTCAATGTCCACGACAGATTCAGTCAGGGCAACAGTGGCAACCACCCTTTAAACCCTCAATAGTTCCACCTAAACCGCTGGTGCATATGAGTTTCGTCCCAGGAGAAAAGGGACACATTAATAAACCAATTACCATTTTAGGTGGTGGAAGGGGGCAAGGAGGACCGATGAAGACTTAGGGGAAAGCTGAACTACGTGAGTATCAATCAAGTTGGGTCAGCATCGAACATCATTACGGGTAAATTATTTGTTCCCCCTGTTGTCGGTCTCGTATTATTTGATCCTTGTGCAACCCATTCCCTTATGTCTAAGGATTATCTTTTTCGGCATGGCTTAACTTGCACTACCTTAGACAACCCAATATTTATGCGATGACCTAGAGACCCAATGGTAGAGAAACATGAGAGGTGAGGGTAGGTGATTGAAATTTTAGGGAATGAATTTAAAGCTAACTTGTTAGTTGTACCCTTCGTGGACATAGATGTAATCCTAGGAATGGATTGGTTAGCCCGTAAGGGAGCTACAATGGATTGTGAAAGGAAGATGATATCTTTGAGAAAATATGACAATACCTAAATTATCTTCTTTGCAAAAAAAAACCCCCATTCTGGAAGTAGGTACTCATACGACCACTAAGGATACGAAAGTGGATCAAATACCTATGGTCAATGAGTATCGAGACATATTTCCAGAGGAGTTACCTAGGATGCCACCGGACAAAGATGTAGAGTTCACCATTGATCTAGTTCCAGGGACAAGCCTAATCTCCCAACGACCATATCGCATGGGATCCGGGAGTTGGTAGAACTAAAGAAGTAGTTGGACGACTTGACCAACAAGGGCTACGTAAGGCCAAGTGTGTCTCTGTGGGGAGCATCGGTACTCTTCGTATGCAAGAAGGACGGGAGAATGAGATTTTGTATTGACTACAGAGCCTTAAACGCTATGACCGTTAAGAATAAGTACCCAATACCCCGAATAGATGATTTATTTGATCAGCTGAAGGGCGCAAGTGTGTTTTCAAAGATCGACCTCAAATCCAGATACTATCAGCTAAAAATCCAAAAAGAAGATGTATTAAAGACCACATTCGTGATGCGATATGGGCACCATGAGTTTTTGGTGGTACCCTTTGGGTTAACGAATGCACCGGCCATATTTGTGAATTTAATGAACAAGGTGTTCATGTTATTCTTAGAAAAATTCATGGTAGTCTTCATAGATGATATCCTCGTGTATTCTTGAACTAAAGAGGAGCATGCATAACACTTGCGGAAGATTTTTCAAGTACATAGAGAAAACCAATTTTATTTCAAGCTAAGCAAGTGCGAATTTTGGTTGGATCAAGTTTCATTTTTGGATCATATCATATCTGGATAGCACGTTTTAGTGGATCTTTGAAAGCAGTACTAGCTTGGCAGAGGCCCAATAATGTCTCTAAGGTCAGGAATTTCTTAGGCTAGGCAGGATATTACCAAAGATTCATCGAGAGATTTTCAAAGATAGCGACATCGATGACCAGGCTGCTAAGAAAGGATGTTTAATTTAAATGCTGAGTGTGAAAGAAGATTCGAAGAACAAAAGAAGTGATTAACTACTTTGCCTGAGAGTGTTACATTATTCTATTGGTTTTAATAAGTAACCGTTAGAATATGTTATATTATTATATCGGTTCTTAAAAATTGTTATTTTCTAACTTTCTCTACTGTAGAACCGTTACAAGAAGCTTAGATACATATATACAGATACAAAAAAGATACATTCACAAATACACCAATACAGAGATACAAAAATACACCAATATAGAGATTGAATTTATTCACACATTCAACAAATTGAATTTATTCACAGATTGAATTTATTCACAAATACACCAATACAAATACACAAATACACCAATTCACATATTCAATGTATATTACAAAAGAAGTCATGGATGATTGTTGATAGCCACTTCGTCCATCACATATTGAGCCCAAATTTGTCGCAACTCTTTTATCTTTGACTTCACGTATTGGACTTTAGACATGGCGCTTTGCATGCATGTATGAAGAGTCAGTAATTAATTTCCTAGTTTCGAACGTCACATCCAATGTTCAAATTTGAGTTAGGTGAAATGCTTACATAAGGGAAATGGGCAAAGTTTGTCCTAACTAGGTCATACATAAACCTCATCACATGAAACCCACATTCCCATGATTGTGGCTACTGATGGCATTGAGATAATTGCATATGGGAAGACATGTTAGCTATTGTTGTCAAACTCGAAAGAACTAATTAAGCATAAACTAAAAGACTCATGAGTAGTGCAATCCTTATTAATTACCTCATATTCTTTCCAAGAAATTCATGTGCCCTCCGATGCAACATGCCTCCCTCTAGTGGACACATAGTTTTTGAAAGCACTGCATTTAATTTACTAGTGCTGGTTAATATGTTATCATTAGCTAGTGAGAGATCAAAATTTAAATCAAAGATGTTACTTATGCGTCCATATGCCACATGATCACATAAGACTTCATTACCCTATCATGCATCGAATCGAGGTAGTACACCTCATTCCTCCATAGATAGATAATGAGGAGGATCCAGTAGCTCCTACATTGTATGTAAAATAGAACCGTTTAATGTATATGTTAGGCGTAACATACAAGAATGAGTTAATTAGTAGAAAATGCACTAACCTTTGGTGGTACGGCGCAAGAATGAACTCCCCTGTCCTACTGCAGCAATAGTGCCCTTGATATGTACTGTTCCGCTTGAGTTGGATCATGCTCTAGCATCGTGAAGCTTATTTTCTCTGGGTCGAGGAAACCCACCTTGTCACACACCCTCATCGCCGCCAGTCTGTACATGCACCTGCATGCAAAGGAAGACATTAGTATTGCATAGAAAGTGACTAGATTTATTAAATGAAATACAACAATATATAAGCTCAACAAACTCATAGGACTCCAGTCTGTATGATAGACATATCAAGTTCCCCCCAATTAAAGAGGTCGAACAAATCCTCATGTGTAATGGATATTCTCCTAGCCTCATAGTGGAAATTTCCAGGCCTGAAGGGAACCAGGAAGTTCAAGTTGCGCCGAGACCGGGTAAGGTACCACTCATGGAGGCCTCAAGTTGTGTGATCCATATTACCCAAAAGGACCTCCAACACGAGTGGGAACCCGTTCCTAAACGTATTCGGATATCTCTTTCTCCCTTTGCCTTTGCCCTTGCCCTTGGTCGAGGAGCGAGTGTATACCTTCGAAACTTGGGGCGGGGTACTGATGACTTTATTTGATGGCGAATGGACTTTCTGATCTAATTCAAGCCTAGACCAGATTGGTCTAGCCTCAACCAGATACTAACTTGATGTGATTGAAGTATAGACGCTCGGCTATACCCGACCTGAATGCGGAATACAGGATCTTATTCGAAATTACCGAAACCCAAACTGATCAAAAACACAGCTCAAAAGACAGCACAACTCTTTATTGAAAAGACGGATATTGTACACGTCGAACGTTAGGATGCACTCGCCTACGCCGATGAACTATGTGCCTAAGAATTAAATAAGTTCAATGACTCTTCGATGATCTAAAGTAGAACTATTACAAAGTATTTATAGTCCAATCGTATAAATATGTATCAGACTCAATAACCGACTAAACGTATTAGACTCGGTTATTGATCAGAATACAATCCGACCAGAGATCGGATCTATGTCGCAACCATTCCAAGGTCGCGAACCCTTTCTGAACTCGAATAGGTCTAGGTCGCGAAGCCTTTGCGAGCTCGACCTGAAAGACCCAAAGATCCTCCTGTATCATGACTCCCCTGTTGAGAAGGAGCTATCCCCCGTTGGCAACCATGTGATCAAAATTGGAGATGTGGAAATTGAGATTGACCATCTTCTTGAGTGTACCACTTTGTCGCATGTGCTTTTGATCTTTCTGTCCGATTCAGAAAGACTCTCGTGTGCCGCTGCGGGTGGTTGTCACTTTCTTCTCCAAGATCATGTCGCCAGGTGGAGGTTCTTCTTGTTGATAGACCAAGTATTCAACAGACGGTATAATGGTATTAGGCTCGTCATCCAACATTGAAGGCTCGAAGAGTTTGAGGTGCTCAACTTTGACAACCGAGTAAATATCCATGTATGGAGGTAACTCAAGCTGACAAGCATTGGTACCAATCTTCCGTAAAATCCGAAAAGGACCATAACAGATTGGTTTAAGCTTTTTACGTTAACCTTTAAGCCTCTCTTTACTCATATGTAACCATACCATATCACCATCATGGAATTGAACATCATCTAGGTGCCGATCATGTCGCGCTTTGTACTTTTGAGCTTTCAGCAAGTTTTGTTCAATCACACTATGGAGCCGTTGAATACCTTCTAGGAAGCTTTGTGCACGATCCTGATCTGATGTTTCCTTGCTGTTTTGCGCTGAGGTAGGGGTTACAAACTCCATGTCGAGTGGACTTTGTGGTAGAAATCCCAAACAGACCTCAAAGGGCAACTTTCCAGTCGAACCATGCACTGCTCGATTAAAAACAAACTACAGGTATTCTATGTTTTCATCCCAGGTCTTCAAATGCTTAGAGTTAAAGCCCCTTAGTTTGACCATCAGTTTGAGGATGAAACACAGTACTTCTCTTTAGCTTTGTGTCCATCATCGTCCAGAGCGATCGCCAAATGTGAGTAAGGAACCGGGTATCATGATCAGACACAATAGAAGTTGGGAGTCTAGAATGTGTCCAAAAGCACCGAAAGAATACTGAGCCACTTCTTCTCCCGTGATAGTCTTTCGATAGGGTATGAGAATTATCATTTTGGAGAACCGATCAATGACCACAAAGAGATAGTCATTGCCACGTCGGGTCTTAGGTAATCCTTCCAAGAAATCCATGGATATGCTTTCCCGGTTGTGATGGAACTAGCAAAGGAGTGTACAAACCTAATTTTTGGTTTGTTGGTTTCGAGATGCTGCAAAGACCATATCCTCGAACAAAACTAGCCACATCCTGTTGCATTCACAGCCAGAACACATGTTGATGAAGATTTTGCAAAGTCTTCATAACCCCAAAGTGACTAGCAACCTTTGATGTATGTGCTTCTCGCAGCCATTGAATTCGAGGTACTCCACGAGGTATACAAAGTAAATTTCCCTTATACAAGAGTCCTCGCCAAACAAACTCTGTAGGTTTCCCTATTTCAAGTTCAGCCGGTGCTGATCGAAAATCAGGATCTTCACTATACATTGTGGCATAGTCATCATGGCATGAGGGCTCGATCTGCATGAACACTAATAAGCAGAGGGTTGTAACTGATGGTCGTGACAACATGTCATCAGTTTATTGTGTACGCCTTCTTGTACTTAATCACCAGATTAAACTATTGCAGATATGACATCTACTTCATATGTCGAGCTTGTTGTTGCTTCGATTGAGTTTGCAAATATTGCAAAGGTTGGTGGTCAGTGTGGACAATAGTCTCTTTACCCAAGAAGTAACACCGCCAATGTTTTACGGCCTAATGCAATGCACACAACTCCTTGTCGTAAGTCGGGTAGTTCCTCTGAGCTCCCTCGAATAACTCGGAGTGATATGCTACTGGTCGACCTTCTTGCAATACGTCATTCATGAGATGCATGAAAGTAGCTGGGCATTGCAGAGGCCAAACGGCATGACCAACCATTCAAACAGACCTTGTCGTGTTCTGAACGCAGTCTTCCACGTATCCTCCCCTCTGATGCTGACTTGATGATACCCTTACTTTAGATCTAATTTCGAGAAGACAGCGGCTTGCTTCAATTGGTCTAACAGGTCATCAATACGAGGAAGGGGGTATCAGTTCTTGATGGTGATCTTGTTCAGTGCTCGATAGTCAATGCACATACTCCAAGTCCCATCTTTCTTTGGCACTAACACCACAAGAGATCCACAAGGTGAATTACTTGGTTTGATGACACCATCATTCAGCAACTCACCAAGTTGTCTTTTGATCTCTTCATTGTCCAATACCGAATTGCGATATATACTCAGATTGGGAAGTACCGCATCAGACACAAGTTGAATTTCATGCTCGACAGGACATTTTGGTGGATGACCCTGGGTACTTTCGAATAGATCATTGTATTTCTCTAGTAGTCCCGACAAATGACCAGAATCTTCTCGGCACGTCAACGACAATGCTGCTCGAGTACTATCACTTTGACCAACTGGTCAAATCATAACAAGCACATATTTGTGACATGCATTAACGATTCTTTTGGCCTGATTTGCGGTAATCAAGTTCGAGGTGTTGACGTGGATGTCTCTACCGATCACAAACTTAACTTTGTCTTCAGTGAGCTCGTATTATTGAAGTGGGCGTCTTGATTATACAGATACAGACTCCCAAGGATCACCTGACAAATATCGATAGGAACAACATCGCATTGAACCTCATCGATATATCGAGCAAAGATCACAAATTTCAACACACACTGACTCATAATCTGTTGATTCACGTTAGATGTAAACCAACCCAGCGGATATGGTCGTGGGTGTGTGGTCTTCTTCAAACTAAGTCATCGAACCAATCCAGCAGAACCCAAATTCTTCTGACTTCTGGGATCGAATATTGTTGCGACCACTTCGTGCTTCACCTGGCTATTGATAGTGAACAAGTCCTTCGTTGAGTGATGGTTGTCAGGTGAATCCTATCCTTTCTCCTTCGGCATTGCCATCAGAGACAAGGCTGTATCCACCTCATCAATTGAATTCACTCGGACAACTCCTTCGGGTGTAGCCATAGTAGCTGTAGCTGTTCTTTTCCCTGATCTGTTTCTCTTCGGTCAAAGATAAGGATAGAGCTTATAGCACTTATCCTCTGTATGTCCAGCAACATGACAATTGTCACAAGAGATGCTCGTACTAGACTTCGGAGTACTCTTCTTCGAACTCAACTTTCCTTTTGACGAGGTCAAATTCTCTTTCTTGTCCAGGTCGTTGCGGGATTTATTTTTCTTCTCGATCGCCATAGCAGTCGTGCTCGCGGTCATGATATCCTGGATGATGAACAGGCTTAACTCAACACTGGTCAATTTCTGAAGTCCTGATGTGTATTTTCGGAAGACTTGAGGATTAGAGAGCAAGATGCCAATGATCATTGCTTTTCTCTGAAGCTCCATCGTATAATCCTGGCAGATTGGTCATGAGGAAAATACAATATGTGCCAACGATCCCATCTCTCCTCGAGATAATCCATCAGGTAGAATTCTTGTCATAGGAGTCGTTTGAAATTACCCACACAAGGTCGTCACCTTCCCCACTAGCGACAAGGGCCTTCCACCATGTCTTGGTGTGGTCCTTCATCTTCAAAAGTGCGAATTTCACCTATCGAGTGCTGCTAAACCCTCTTAGGTCAAAGTAGGTCCCAACCTGGTCGATCCAAGAATCCAACTTCTCAGCATCGAGCTGATCCGACAGCTAAGGAGTTGTTGGTGAGGTCGTTGGCCTTATGGTCGTCTTCGTCTTCATCTTCGTCTGTCCTGCGCAAGTCTTCACCAATCTTCACACCCTTAACCTTGCCTTTCGAAGCATCAACTTCAGAAGGTACAATCATGGCCTGCTGCTTAATCCAAGCAAGCACGGTATCCATGTCGGTGGAGAGCTTAGCCACTTGTTTGGTTAGGTTAGCTTGAACGGAGGTATAGTCAAACATCTTTGGAGATGCGACTATAGGAACCATCAAATGATCGCCTTCAATTGCAAGAGTTCCTTGCAGAGTTTCAGTGGAGGTTTTGTCACCCTGGCGAGTCTTCACCATCCACCGGACAGGATAGTTGCTCTGATACTAAATTGATTTGATTCAAGCCTAGACCGGATTGGATCTAACCTCGACCAGATACTAACTTGATCTGATTGAAGTATAGACACTCCGCTATACCCGACCCGAATGCGGAATACGGGATCTTACTCGGAATTACCATACCCAAACTGATCGAAAACGCAGCTCAAAAGATAGTACAACTCTTTATTGAAAAGAGGGATCTTGTACACGTTGAATGTTAGGACACACTCGCCTATGCGGGTGAGCTATGTGTCTAAGACTTAAATAAGTTCAATGACTCTTTGATGATCTAAACTAGAACTATTACAAAGTATTTATAGTCCAATCATATGAATACATATCAAACTCAATAACCAACTAAACATATTAGACTCAGAAAACTAAACCTAACAGATAAGATTAGTTATATATATATATTGATCGGAATACAATCCAACCAGAGATCGGATATGTGTCGGGAACCCTTTCCAAGGTCACAAACCCTCCAAGGTCGTGAAGCCGTTCTGAACTCGAATAGGTCTAGGTCACGAAGCCATTGCGAACTCGACCTGGAACACCCAAAGATCCTCCCAGATCACTTTTTGAGGAGGCGTGGATCCTGTGGCCGAGGTCGAGGCCATCGGAGGAGGCATGACAGCCGAAGGAGCTCGGTCAGGTCTTGTGTTGGGGGTGGCACCCTCAGGAAGTATGCTGGCATCCATTGTCCACTTTAATTGGTGAACACGTATGTTATATTTTGCAAGTTGAGTATATTAAGTAAGTTGTGAGCTACAATGGGTAGAATTTAACTCTTGTATTATAACACACTTATTGGGCCACTGTAGTAGGAGCCCAATGCCTCAGTGATTGTACGGGTTTCCTCCGTTGGGACGAGCAATGGAAAAGTGGTGTAGCCTGGGAGGGCCATGTCCACCTGTACCTTTGCAAACCCTTCTTCAGAGGTACGCAGTAGATCCGGACATCATCCCCAGTCAGATATACAAACCCGTGTACAATCACTACGGGATCATCGCCTAGGTATATCACTAGGCTCCAACTCTCCGGCTTCTACAAATTTGCAACAATTAGAACAGGTTAGTGAAACAATTCCAACGAAACAGTAGTGGCATCAACTTAAGTGCATAGTTCAAGGCTTGCAATACCTCAAGCAGATCCACTGGTTACACGTGGTCCTTCAAAGAGCAACTAATCGGCCAACCAAGTAGGGTAGTGTTGACCTCAGAAGCTGGATCTAAACCCTTGGACTGCACAATTTTGTTGAGTCGTTCATACTGTTCGCTCATTTGAGTGAACTTGGCCTCGAACTGTGCAGCCACGTCTGCCCGTATCTTCTTGGCTAGCTCCGATTGCTTATCCTTTGAAGAACGGGAAGCCATCTTTCCACGGCATGAAAACTCCCACGGTCTGCGTCCACCCGGGATACTCCTTATTTCCTAGAGTCGGGTTAAGCCGGCAATTCTCTCTCTGGGGAGTAAACAATCCCTGGGTCGCCTCCTTCTCTCAAGAGATGTGTTACATTCAAAGCTACATTGTGAGAAATATATATATATATATATAAACTTGTGCATACACAATTTATGAAGTTAGCCAACTTACCAATTGCTACATGACCTCAGCGTCCTTAGGGTTTGAGAACTCCACAGACCCCGTGGACGACATGGACCCTCTCTCCCACCACCATCGCTTGCACTGAGGTTCGTGGATCTCAGAGATCGACAAGTCAGGGGAGTTGACGAGAGCACTTTCCTCGTCTTCCTTCCTCCACTGCTCCTCCTTCCCCGCATAGCCCCGAGATCCGAGTCGGTGTGGGTAGTCATTCCTCTTCTGGATTCCCTTATTCTTCTCGCTAAGGGCCTTCAAAGCAAAAACAATCAAATGCACACCATACGATCGACTATAGTGTAACTAAGCAAAGGAAGCATATATAGCTTGAACTCAGGGGTCCCCTTCTACTGGGTGAATTCCTCCCATACCTCCTCTGTTATGATGGGGTACTTCTCGCAATGAGATTTCCCTGCAGCGAGGAAGGTACTGACGAGGAAGCTCTTGAAGCTTTTCCATGTGCTATTCAAGCCCTTCAAGCAAGCTGTCTTAGGCCCATCGTCGGGGATGTTCCACTTAGCCTGTTTTCAAATAGTGCATATAAGCATGAGTTAGTTAAACTTCAGGATAAGCAAAGGGAATGTGATTACGAAAGAGTTCAGGGATTTTGATTAATTTTACCTTCACTTCAGCCCACAACCTATCTCGGGGCTTTCGTGTGAAAATAAAAAAATATCAAAACTAAATTTTGAACATGTAACAAATTAACAATAATGATTGTTGGGGAAAAATCCCAGGCACTTCCCAGGGAAAATCCCGGAGGGCTACCGGGGAAAATCCAGGAGGGCTACTGGAGAAAGTCCCGAAGGTCTACCGGAGAAAGTCCCAGTGGGTTCCCGTGGAAAACCCCAGACACCTCCCTTGAACTATCACGGAGGCCTCCCGGGAAAAGCCACAGAGACCCCTTGTAGAAGACCACGGGCATCTCTCCGGGCCCTGGATGCCTCCCGTGGAAAACCCCGCACGCCTCCCATGGCAAACCCCGGACGCCTCCCGTGAATTATCGCATAGGCCTCCCGGGAAAAGCCACGGAGGTCCCCCGAAGGAGATCTAAGGAAAAACCCAGATGTTCACTGGGCAAAACCCTGGAGGACTACTGGGGAAAATCCCACACGTTCACCGAGAGAAGTCACCGGCCCTCTCGTGTGAGGTGACGTGAGTTCACGTGTCAGTGATGTCAAGAGCGCCTCAGGAACTAGCGAGGACACTTGTCAAGCATCCAAGCCTTCGGCCGGTGGAATGGCGGCAACGCCCCTCGATCTGATGGCTGTAACTAGGGCTTTTTAGTATTTCTCCTTCTTTTGGGGCCTCTATATACCCCTTGTATCACATTTGTAGAGGATTCCAACTCATTTTACACACTCAAAAACAATAGGCTCCCTTGGAGACCTCTCTCCCGGGGAGAGCACCTCCCCAGTGGACTCACATCCGGAGGGTGTCGACAGGACTAGGGCCCCTACTGGGACCCAAACCTGTATAGAAATCACCGTGTCAATTGCTGTGTTGCCCGATGGGAGGTGACTGGTCACTTGGTCAGCTCGCGCCGTCGTTCTCGTGTCAAGTCTTACCGTAAAACCTGCCGGTGGTACATTTTATACCACGACAATGATACATGGAAATGTTACTTACCCTGGTGCCCATAGCTAGTTGGTGGTAAAGGGGTGAAACAATAAAAGAATTATAGCTACAAGTATGGGCAAAGGCCAATTGTGATGAACTAGTAAAGGGTCTAAATTGTTGTTTTTGAGGTAGATGACAAATCTACTCTTTCCTCATTGTCTGGAAGAAATTAAGAGAGAAAATAGAGATAGAAAGTAGAGAAAACAAGAAGATGACAGCCTGCAGACTATTTCGATGGCTGGAAACTAAATTTCGATGAAAGTGGTTGGCCATTCTTTCTCTCCTTGAATATTGGAATTATCAAAATACATGTCCCAAAAACATAACATATGACTTAAGAATCATGCATGGCTTCTCAATTTAGGAAGATAACTACACCGATTCATTCCAACATAGACACTTATAGCAATTTAACCATGCATAATATTTCTAAAGAAAATTAATCTAACAATGAGAAAATATGGGATCAACATGGTCAAGGGAAATGTTACTTACATTGCTTATAATGCCAAAATTTAGTCGAGGGAGTTGAAGCTACGAGGTCCTTGGACTTGATTCACTTGAGACCCTTGTTGCCGGCGGTGGTGGAGAAAGGTGTAGTGGCCGTCTATGGCACAATGAACTGCCTGGTGGTGATGGTGGTCCAGCAGTGAGGAAGTGGTCATTGGTGAGGGTAGCAAGAAGAAAAAGAATTGGAATGGTTCAACTGGAGGGAAAATTCTAGGGCACAGGTATTCTTAGAGGGAGGCCTTAGTTGTACTAAATGAACCATTAGTGCAATTACTTTTCTTCTCAAGGTTCATATATGAAGAACCGTTAGAATAAATCATGTGGTTTCTTCTAACGGTTCATTAGTATTAACCACTAGAAGAGAGGAGCTTTTACTAACGGTCCATAAACTCAAACTGGTAGAATAAACTTTGTGAGATCTAGAAGTGTTTTTTGTCTTCTAACGGTTCTGACGAGGATTATCACCCGAGCTAGTTCAAAGTATTGCACGTCTGGTTTAGGACAGAATCAGACTAAACGTATGTCAATAAGTCCGTCGCTATGGTCTCAGACGATCTAAAGGGCGCTGATACAATGATACTTTATGGTCGTAGCCCCTGCGCGATCATGAGGTCGCAGACAGTGCGCGGTCAGGAAACTCCAGACGGTGCGCGGTCAGTAGGTCGTTGATTGTCTGCGACTAGGATAATTAGAGAAGGCCTAGCACTTTGAATTGGCATATCCCGAGAATCACGAAGATATTTCCACATATGAAGACAACTGCCAGGAGGTTAACATGTGCGGTTATCCCTTGATTGCACGTGTTAAGCCTGCGGGGGAGTTAGGTGCGGTTAACAAAACTGCATATTAACAACTGTCCGATGCCGTTTCGTGTTGGCACCCTTTTGTCCAGTATAAAAAGGTAGTCAATGCACGTTCCAAAGAGAGCAAGTGATAAGCATACAAGCACTACCAGGCATTCACCAAACCTGAAAGCTTAGATATAGTTAGGTAGACACTAACATAGAAGAGATCATCGCCTGTGATCTTCTCTTCTACCACTTTTGTACAAACATTTTATTACATATAGTGAAATCACAACAGGACGTAGGGCTATTAGTCCCACCATCGAGGGCCCAAACCTGTATAAATTCTCTTGTGCCTCTATAGACTTGATTCACCTTACCTTTCCAGAGGAGCGCCCTGAAAGATCCTACAACTCACAAATTTGCATCAGATCGACTAAGGACCCCGCGTCCAAGTCGTTGATAGCTGGCGCCCACCGTGGGGCCTTTCTCAAGGTACTTTCCCTTCATCCGGAGTTTCGGCAAACACTAGTACAGAAATGCAGTCTACTAACCCCTATCTTCTGTCGGTTATTAGCGATTTAGTAGAAAACTGATAGAAAGTGTGCCTCGCGGTCATAAATGGCCAACGGGTGAATTTTTCCTATCGGTTTGTAAGAAACTTACCGATAGAAGAAGCAGTATGATTTACTCTAGCGGTGATGAACATATTTGCCGTTAGAAGAGATGCATAAGTACTGACGGGAGAATGTTGTGCGCCGATAGGACTGGTCGACTTCTACAACTAGACTTATTCTATCGGTAATATATGCGTATACCGACAGAATATGTGCAAAATTCCTATCGGCAATATGTAGTGTGTCGATAGAACCGTTCGCCTTCTACAAATATTTTTATTCTATTGGTAATGGATTCTCGTACCGTTAGAATATATCGAAAATTGCTTAGAACTGTTCGTCTTCAAATAGCTTTATTCTATCGGTAATGTATGTTTATACCGTTAGAATATAGCAAAAATATTTTAGAACTATTCGCTTTCTACAACTAGTATTATTCTATCGGCAATGTACGTATATACCGACAGACACTACTACAGAAATGCTTTTCACTATCGGTTAAAAATCCACACTACTATCGGTTCTCTTACCGATAGTGGTCGGCACGATAGTAGAGGAGCATAACACTTCTATCGGTTCAAAAACCGTTAGTAAAACACCTACATTCCCAACGTTCACTAATCGCTATCGACTATTTCTTCTATCGGCTCAAATTTAAACCGATAGTATTATATACATTTTTTCTATCGGCTCGTATATAAACCGATAGTATTGTTTAGTATTTTTCTATCGGCTAGGATCTAAACCGATAGTAATGTTAATATTTTTTTCTATCGGGTATTATCTAAACCGATAGTATTGTCTGGACACAGTTAGTACGGGAAACTTTATTCTATCGGTTATATTAGAGATTCCTATCGGTTATGTACTGGCACGGTTAGTACTGGAATCATGCACATATACATACAGCTATACAGAGATACATTGGATCATTCACAAATACATCAATATTTACAAATATTCAGTAATATTCACATATTGATCAATTTGTTCACAAATACACTAATTCAGCAATATTCACATATTCACATATTGTTCACAAATTGGACAGATTGAATTTATGCACATATTGATCGAGTTTATTCACAAATACATCAATGAATCTATTCACATATTGAGTTTATTCACAAATACGGCAATCAACACATTCAATATATATTCACAAATACAGCAATCAACACAAGTCAGTTACTATCGATCGTTGATAGCCACTTCTTCCATGACATATTGAGCCCAAATTGTTCGCAGCTCCTTCAATTGAGGCAACTCATATTGCTCTTTCAACATGGTGCTCTGCATATATGCGTGTATGAAGTTAGGATCGTACGTCACATCCAATTAAGGTTCGACTTTGAGTCAGGAAAAATGGTTACCTTAGGGAATTGGGCAAAGTTTCTCCTGATCAGGTCATACATGAATCTCATGACATAGAAGCCACATTCCCACGATTGTGGCTGCTGATGGCACTGGAAAAATTGCATATGCAAAGACATAAACCCACATTAACTCGAAAGAACTAATTAAGCTTAAATTAAAAGACTCATCATGAGTACTTCCATCCGTATTAATTACCTCATATTCTTTCCAAGAAATTGTTGAGCCCTTCGACGCGTCATGCCTCCCTCCAGCACTAGCATAATTTTTGAAAGCCCTGTATTTAATTTAGCATTGCCGATTAATATCTTATCATTAATTAGCTAGTCAGAGAAAAATTTAAGACAACTATGTTACTTACGCGTCTATGTGCCATGTGAGGGTGAAAACATGCGCCACCTTGTCGCTCATCGAATCGAGGTAATAGAGCTCATTCATCCATGGGCAAATGAAGGCGAGGACCCAGTGGCCCCTACATTGCATATATAAGCGAACCGTTTCATACATATGTTAGGCGTAACATACAAGAATGAGTTAAATTAGTAGGAAATGCACTAACCTTTGGTGGTACGGCGCAAGGATGAACTCTCGATCCTGCTGCGCTAGTAGTGCCATTGATATGTATTCCTCCGCATGTGCTTGGTCGTGCTCTAGCATCGTGAGGCTTATTTTCTCTGGGTCGAGGAAACCCACCTTGTCACATGCCCTCATCGACGCCAGCCTATACATGCACCTGGATGCAAAGTAGACATTAGTAAGTAGTGCATACAAAAAGTGATTAGATTTATGAAACGAACTGTGATAACTTCAGACAACAGCACACTCACAGGACTCCAGTCCGTATGATGGACATATCAAGCTCCCGCCAGTTGAGGAGGTCGAACAAATCCTCGTGGGCCACTGATATGCTCCCGGGCTCACGGTGAAAATGGGCTGGCCTGAAGTGAACCAAGAAGTTGATGTGGCGCCTAGACCGGGTCAGGTACCACTCGTGGAGACTTCTGGTTATTTGATCCATATTGCGCAGAAGGTACTCCGACACGAGTGGGGACCCGTTCTTGAACGTACCCGGCTGGCTTTGTTTGGCCTTGCCTTTGGCCTTGCCCTTGCCTTTGGGCGGGGAGCGAGTGTATACCTTCGAAGGTTGGGGTGTGGTGCCGTCGGCCTCATTTGATGGCGAAGGGTTTGAGGCCGTCGGAGGAGGCATGGGGGCCGAAGGAGTTCGCTCATGCGTTGTGGCGGGGGTGGTGTCCTCAGGAAGTGTGCTGGTATCCATCGTCCACTTTAAGTACAAACGCTTAAATTAGATTTTACAAATTGAGTATATTAACTGAGTTGTAAGCTAGAATGGCTAGGGTTTACCTCCTGTAGTCTAACACCCTTCTTGGGCCACTGTATGTACGAGCCCAATGCCTCGCCAATTGTCCGCATCTTTTCCGTTGGGACGGGCAACGGAAAAGAGCTGTAGCCCGGGAGGGCCATGTCCACCTGTACCTTTGCGAATCCAGGCTCCAGAGGTACGCAGTGGATCCGGACATCCTCCCAAGACTGGTATACGACCCCGTTTGCAACCGCAACAGGTTTGTCGCCTATGTTGATCAATAGGCTACAGCTCTCCGGCTTCTGCAATTTGCAACAATTATAACAGGTTAGCGAAACAATTCTAACGTAATGGGAGTGGCATCAGCCGAACTGCATATATAGCTCAAGAGTTGCAATACCTCGATCAGGTCCACCGGATCCACGTGAACCTTCGAGCCAACACTACTCGGCCTGGCAGCGTCGACCTCGGCAGCTGGATCTAAACCCTTGGACTGCACAACTCGGCTGAGGCGTTCATATTTCTCGTTCATTTGAGTGAACATGTCCGCGAATTGTGCAGTCACATCTGCCCTTATCTTCTGAGATAGCTCCACTTCCCTTTCCTTCCAGCTGCCAGCCTTCTTCGCCTTTTGCCCGAGCTCCGAGAAGCCTTCCTTCCATGGCACAACAGCCCCCACGGTTCGCGTCCGCCCTGGATGCTCCTTGTTCCCTAGAGCCCGGGTAAGGATGTCGTTCTCCCTATGGGGACTGAACAATCCCTCGGTCGCCTCCTTCGAGTAAGAGATCTGTTACATTGAAAGCTCTCCATTGTGAGGAAGAAATATATACAAACTTGTGCGCACACTAGTGATCATAGTTAGCCAACTTACGAGTCGCTGCACGACCTCGACGTCCCTGGGGTTTGGGAACGCCACAGTCCCCGTGGCCGACACGGTCCCTCTGGCCAGCCACCAGCGCTTGCATCGTTGATCACGGATCTCGGAGAGTGGTAGGTCAGGGGAGTCGACGAAATGCGACGCCTCATCTTCAGCCTTCTTCCACTGCTCCTCCTTCCCCGCATAGCCGCGAGAGCCGAGCCGATGTGGGTGGTCGTTCCTCCTCTGGATTGCCCTGTTCTTCTCGCTGAGGGCCTTCGTACCAGAAACAAGAAAATTAATGCACCACTGCTTACTGCATACAATGGTGTAACCAAGCAAAGGAACCATTCATACCTTGAACTCAGGAGTCCCCTTCTGTTGGGCGAATTGCTCCCATACCTCCTCCGTTATGAAGGGGTACTTCTCGCATGGAGATTCGCCTTTAGCGAGGAAGGTACTGACGAGGACGCTCTTGAAGGTTTTCCACGTGTTGTTCATGTCCTTCAAGCAAACTATCTTGGGACCATCGTCCGGGATGTTCCACTTGGCCTGTTTCAAATGGTGCATATAAGTAGGACTTACCTAATATCTAGGATAAACCAAGCGAATGTGATTACTCAAGAGTTCAGTGATTTTGATTAATTTTACCTTCACTTCCGCCCACAGCCTATCCCTCTCGTCGGACTTGACGTCCTTCCAGCTCTGGATGGTGATCTTCACCCTTTCCTTCACCAACAAGCCAACATAGGCAGCATAGTGCCCGGTGTTCTTCCCGATTGGTCTCCCGAACTGGTTGAACTCACAGGAAAGATCCACGCGTTTGGCCAAACGACCCAACATCGTCGCGCCTCGCGCCTTCCTCTTGCGCTGGGACGAGGCAGCGCCATCTACGTTCGCCCTCGCCGAATCACTAGTATCAGCCGAGGAAGATGCCGACATGGCTTTACCTAAAATACCATGAACAAACCATCCAATTGATATGAAGAAAGGTACATGACAAAGTTCATAACTAAAATTGTTGTGCTAATCTCTCTGCATGAAAATAAAGTCTGTTCAAATTTAAATGAACCTAAATTTGAGATGAACATTAGAAAATGGGAAGTAATTCACAGAATATTCAGATGAGCAGTGCAAACTAACACATACTCTATTTCCTATCGGTTTTGAAAGGAAAACCGATAGTACTAAGGTCTGTATTCAGGAAAATTTAAAAGATTAGCAGTGCAAACTATGCTAATCGCTCTGCTGGAAAATAAAGTCTGTTAAAATTTAAATGAACCTAAATTTGAGATGAACATTAGAAAATGGGAAGTAATTCATAGAATATTCAGATGAGCAGTGCAAACTAACACATACTCTATTTCCTATCGGTTTTGAAAGGAAAACCGATAGTACTAAGGTCTGTATTCAGGAAAATTTAAACGATTAGCAGTGCAAACTATGCTAATCTCTCTGCTAGAAAATAAAGTCTGTTAAAATTTAAATGAACCTAAATTTGAGATGAACATTAGAAAATGGGAAGTAATTCACAGAAAATTCAAATTAGCAGTGCAAACTATGATGGCACTACTATTTCCTATCGGTTTTCTAAGTCAAACCGATAGTAATCAAGTCTGAATTAGGTAAAATTTCCAAAATTGCTTAGCAGGAACATAAAGTAATTGCTCAGCAGGAACATAAGGTATGTTAAAATATAAATGAACCAAAATTTCAGATGAAAATTAGAAAATGGGAAATAATTAACAGAAAATTCAGTTTAAGGTATTTACTATCGGTTCTGAATAAGAAACCGATAGTGAACTACACTGTATGACAAATTGCTAGTGATTTTCATCAATTCTGTCATTCTCATAGCTATCAAGTTTGTAGTTCATGAATTTTACTCTAGGTTTATATTTGTAATCCATTGAACGGGATATGAACCATTGCATACAAAATTAAGCAATACACGCGAGCGATTTGGTCAAGAACACTTACAGTCGATCGTGGAGTGGCCGGAGGCGGTGGTGCAATGCAATGCCGAAGGCGGTGGAGAACCAGTGGCGCAGAGGAGCGAAGAAGCGAACGTCGGCGAATCTAGGGTTTTCCGCGCGAGTATTTGGAAATTGGAACGTGATCAGTTGCACTGGAGGGAAAATCGTGCAAGGTTATAACCTAATAAATGAATATTTACTATCGGTTCTGAACAGTAAACCGATAGTAAACTAAGAACAGGGGCTCATAACACAGTGTAAATCACTATCGGTTGTGAACAGTAAACCGATAGTAAACTAAGAACAGGGGCTCATAACACAGTGTAAATCACTATCGGTTGTGAACTATAAACCAATAGTATAGTTTAATTTCATATCGGTTTCACAGTTATAACCGATAGTAAAATACAATGCTATTGACTCTAAAGGATTTCCCTTAGAAGAATTACAGAGGATCTCAGTACATCATTTTGTATTGTATTTTACTATCGGTTATGACAATAAACCGATAGTATATGTTAATTTCATATCGGTTTGGAGGTTGAAACCGATAGTATAACACTGTTAAATTGATCTAAAGGTATTTCCTGAGAACAATTACAGATGGGTCTCAGTACATCATTTTGCACTTGTAAAGACACCTGAAACCCCATGCAAATGGCTTGCAATAATTTTGAAATAAATTAACAGTAAAGACCAATCATGGAATGAAAATTTGCAGTTTTCATATATATTTGTGAAAAGAATCAATTATTGCTCAAATCAAGTATATACTCCAATTGAAATGAAAATTTGCAGAAATGATTCTCAATGCATCACGTATGTTTTCCCAAAGAATTTTTGAAAAATGATTTGAAGAATTCTTCGATCCAAGTAATATACGTCACTTACATATTGCAAATTAGTCAAGAATGGTTGTCCACCCATAATCCTTCTTCGTGGTCGTCTCGCAGGTAACTTGTTTCGTCAATATCTTCGGTAGGGACAGATTGAAGGATTCCATCTAAAAATGGAGGTAGTTCGTCGAACTGATCATACTCTTCTTCATCCACAACGTCTTCGACCCCAACAATACGTCTCTTACTGTGAAGGACAACGTGCAACTTTGGGTTGGCCGGGTCAACGATGTAGAACACCTGTGTGGCTTGCTCAGCAAGTATAAATGGATCATCTTTGTGTACGAATCTACTGAGATCGACGAGAGTAAACCCATAATTGTTGACTTTAACACCTCAAGGGATTTCGACCCATTGGCATCGAAACAGAGGAATCTTAAGTAATACATAATTGAGCTCCCATATTTCCTCAATAACACCGTAATATGAGTCGAGTGCCCTTACTGCCCTGGCATCCTCCGAAATAGCAAGTAGTGTCACTCCACTACATTGCATAGCACTCTTCTCGTCCTGAGTTCTTGTGTAAAATGAATAGCCGTTGATGTCATACCCCTGCCAAGTCCCTACAGTAAATCTAGGCCCTCTGGCCAACCATGTAACATCTTCATCTACGTCGCCCTCAGAAGCTTGCAGGACTCTATTTTCGATCCACCCAGCAAACTTCCTATTATGTTCTCTGGTGACCCAAATATCTGGCTTCGAGGGAATCTGTTTCCGTAACATTTCCTTGTGCTCGTGTATGTATGGCTCCACCCCCATCATGTGCTGTAAGACCCAAAAATGGGCTTTTGCATACATATCACTAGAGGGGACGACTGCTTTAAATCCAATCGTTCCAATGCCCTGAAGCCTGCCCTCATGCCGAGACGTAGGAACGCCAATTGGGTCAACCCCGGCCATATAGTTGGTGCAAAATTCGATCACCTCCTCGGCGGCATAACCTTCAATGATACTGCCCTCAGGCCGATGTCGATTCCTTACATATCCCTTCAAGATACCCATAAATCTCTCAAATGGATACATGTAGCGCAGGAATACGGGTCCACAAAACTTAATTTCTCTGACAAGGTGAACAATTAGATGGACCATAACATCAAAAAAGGATGGAGGGAAATACATCTCCAGCTGACAAAGAGTGGTAGTCACATCGCGTTGCAAATCGTCCAGTCCATCGATATCAATTACCTGCAAGGACACAGTTGCAGCAAATATTCAGATCCAAAAAATCTGACAAGTTCCACGAATGGAGCTAATTAACTTGCTAGGAGTACACGCTTACGTACCTTGCCAGATATTGTGTTGAAGAAATAACATAGCTTTGTAATTGTCTCTCTGACTTTGACTGGGAGAATGCCTCTGATAGCAATGGGAAGCATTTGTGACATCAGTACATGACAATCATGGGACTTCATACCAACCAGTTTCAAGTCTTTCATGGACACAAGTTTTTTCAAGTTCACAGAATACCCGCATGGAACTTTGACACCATATAGGAACTAACAGAGTTCTGTTTTTTCTCTTTTTGACAAAGTATAGCAGGCCGGGGGGAGGTATGTCCGCTTTCCCTTCTCCAACGGTGCAAGCTCAGTCCTTATGCCCATGTCGAGCATGTCACGGCGAACGTTGATGCCATCTTTCGTCTTTCCTGGAATGTTCAACAACAAACCAATCAAACTGTCACAAACATTTTTCTCTACGTGCATGACATCAATGCAATGTCGAACTTGTAAGTGCTCCCAATATGGTAGATCCCAAAGAATCGATCTCTTCTTCCAAACATTTTTTCCTGGAGGTTTAGAACATTTACCGAACTCAACTTTGATGTCCTTCACGCGCAAGTAAAGCTCCTTACCAGTCACAAACACTGGGGCTGATCCTTTCTCAGGCTTCCCATTGAATGACTTCCTCTTCTTACGGTAGGCGTGATGCATCGGAAGAAATCTGCGGTGACCCATGTACACTATTTTTTTGCAGTTCGATAACCACATGCTTTCAGTTTCATCCAGGAAAATAGGACAAGCCTTGACTCCTTTCGTACTATACCCCTACAAATTTCCATAGGCCGGGAAATCATTTATGGTACAAAATATCATGGCCCGCAACATGAAATTCTCTCGCTTATGTGCATCCCACACCCGCACCCCTTCGCTCCACAATTTATGTAAGTCCTCGACTAACGGTGACAGAAACACATCAATATCATTCCCGGGTTGTCTGGGTGCTGAAATTAGTAACGACATCATGATGTACTTGCGCTTCATACATAACCAAGGAGGAAGATTGTAGATGCATAAAAGAACCGGCCAAGTGCTATGTCGACTGCTCATATTTCCGTGTGGATTCATACCATCCGTACTCAGCCCAAACCTTATATTCCTCACTTCGCCGCCAAACTCACCGAATGTTCTGTTAATGTTTCTCCATTGAATGGAATCAGATGGATGTCTTAGTTTTCCGTCTTGTTTCCGACCTTCAACATGCCAACGCAAGTACTTCGCATCTTTCGGATTTGCAAACAGCCGTTTCAATCTGGGAATCACAGGCAAATACCACACAGTTTTGGCCGGAGGCCCTTTCTTTACCTCATCACATCCATTGTGATAAATTCTGTCCCCATGCTTATACCGCGATGCACCGCATCTTGGACAAACATGCAAATCCTCGTACTCGTTACGGTACAAAACACAATCATTTGGGCATGCATGTATTCTTTCGATTTCCATTCCCAACGGACACAATAGTTTTTTGGCCTGGTAAACCGATCTTGGCAACTCATTTCCCTCTGGAAGCATGTCCGCTAACAGATCCAATAGCGCCGTGAAACTCTTATCGCTCCAACCGTTGCTTGCCTTCAAGTTATATAATCTCAACACAGAAGACAACTTTGTAAATGTTTCACATCCGGGGAACAAAGGCTTCTCAGAATCAACAATTAATTTCTGAAATTTAGCTAAATCGTTTTCGCTGTAGTCCTCTTCTACATCACGTAACATTTCATCTAAATTGTCGTCATCTACATGGACTTCCGAATGAACATTATCAATGTTTTGATCATGATCATCATTACTGCAATCCACTTCCGGGTGCTGCTGAGTGGTAGCGGTAGTGCTCGTTTCCTCAAGATCTTCACCATGCCATATCCAACGGGTATAGCGTGTGTTAAAACCACGACGAATCAAATGACTCCTAATCTGATCAGAGTTACCGAACCTTTTTAAGTTCATACAATCTATACAAGGACAATGCATATCTTTCTCTCCCTTCTTCGCCTTTTCTTGCTCAGCAAATTTAATAAATCCATTCACACCCTCCAAATACTCAATAGTAGTACGTTTTATTCCATACATCCAATATTCTCGGTCCATCTACAATTATTTCACAAAATGGACAAATTCAAATAAATAAGTAATGACTCAGGGCATGCATATATGAATGAAACATAATTAGCTAGGCCATATGTGTGTACATGAGCTGTTTAATTACATTAAATGGATTTGTATATATGAAACTCTAATTAACTTGATGCATGCATTAATTGGAAGAGCCAGCTAGCTAGCTGCTTAAATTCAGCAAGCTATAGCTAGCTAGCCAACCCAGCCTTCTAGCTAGTTTGGAGATACATGTATCTAGTTTAATGAATTGCAAGTAGAGAGAGAGAGGGAGAGTGTGAAAGAGTGATCGAGAGAGAGAGAGAGGTGATGAGAAGATGACAATACCGAGGAGGATGGAAATATGATCAACCTCTCAGCTAGCTTCTACAGATCACTCTAGCTTGGAGTTGTGCGCGGCTGAAATGATTCCAACATGTAGAGCGCAGAGCAGGGGTCGACCTAATTAAGTTGTCCAATTTTACTATCGGTTCAAAAACACAAACCGATAGTAAAATAAGGTCCCCACTGTCATAACCATTAGTGTATATGAAGTCATTTTACTATCGGTTTGTTTTATATAACCGATAGTACTATTTCATATATTGTATCGGTTAGTACAGTAATAACCGATAGTAAAAAGTCAGTAATTTCACTATCAGTTACCCGAGAAAAACCGATAGTACTATTCAATATATTATATCGGTTAATACAGTACGAACCGATAGTATAAAGTGAGTAATTTTACTATCTGTTACGAACGAAAAACTGATAGTACTATTTTCATATATTATATCGGTTGGTACAGTAATAACCGATAGTAAAAAGTCAGTATTTTCACTATCAGTTAAAAATGGAAAACCGATAGTACTATTTAATATATTATATCGGTTTGTACAGTAATAACCGATAGTATAAAGTGCGCAATTTTACTATCAGTTACAAAAGAAAAACCGATAGTACTATTTAATATATTATATCGGTTTGTACAGTAATGACCGATAGTAAAAAGTATTTGCATTTCACTAACGTTGGATTAGTGTGTAACCGATAGTAAAATAATGGTTTTCCGCCGCTGTCGTCCTATTCTATCGGATTTTTCCTAGATTGCTTACAACCGTTAGAAAATAAGGGTTAGTGGAATGGACTTCTGTAGTAGTGAGAGTATTTACAAAAACTCCTATCGGTAATGTCGACGATTCAGACTCAGGGTCCTCAGCCGAACTTATGCAGAATTTGTAATTGTGAGACCTTTCAAGATGACCCTCCGGGAAGGTATGCTGAACAATGGTGAACAGGAGCACAGAGAGTTTTAGACAAGTTCGGGCCCTCGATGGTGGGAGTAAAAGCCCTACGTCCTGTTGAGATTTCACTAAGTGTGGTAAAAGGTTTACAAATGGAGGAAAAAGTCCTCACAGGCGAGGATTTTTCCTGTAAGAGTGTACAAGGATAAGCCAAAGAAGGCTTACTAAAATGCTATCTGAGGTGGGCCGTAGACTTGGCTAACTTAAATAATTTTGGATTTCTTGATCTTCCGATCTCTCGGTTGATGTTTTCGGTTGATCTCCCCTTGATTGATGCTCCATGCCATCCTTTTGTACTGTTTGAAAGGGTGCCATGTGGAGGAAACTGCATCAAACGGTTGCACGGACGGTTGGATGCGGTTTTTTGGAACTGCTCTTAACCTCCACGCAGTTAAACACGTGTTATTCATGGATAACTGTATGTGTTAACCTTCTGACGGTCGATTCTCCACGTGTAAGAATCTTCGGGATACTTAGAATATCCCGTTGTATGGGCAACTGAATAGATAGATCCCAAGTATCCTGATCGACAGATGTTCTGACCGCGGGAAATTGGCTGACCGCGCAATATCCCGAATATGTAGTTCGCGTATAGCATACGAACTTCTGACCGCGCAAGGCTTACGGTCTGACCGCATAAAGCTGGCGATCACATAGCGACGTCCCTCAGAACAACTTGAGCTCATATCGCCAGATACACTTTTGACTCGAACCTGCCTTTAACCAGAAGTCCAATAGAAGTGGTCCGGGTGTCAATCCTCGTCAGCTAGCCCCCAAATTCGAAAGAAACGAAGTGACGTGTTTATTTCGAATTTTAAGACCATGCATCGGATTTTTGACCCGGCCCTTTAACTTCTCCACTTAGTGGCGCACTAAGTGAAAACGGTTGGTTTTTCAAGATGGGTTCTGACATTATGTGACGGGCAATGATGGCGTTGTAGAAACATTTTTATCTCGAGGTAAAATTGTAAATGTCTTAACGAAACCCGAGGTGTCTGGGAGGCGAACCGTCGCCCTGGTGGCTATAAATACCAGACCCCTGGACATGTAAAGATCTACAATTTCCCTCTCACGCCTAAGTCTTTTTCTTGTTATCCTGCCTCCTTCCTTTTCACATACCCCTCCCAATGGCAGATCATGAAATCATCTAGATTGAGAGCGATGAAGGGGAAATTGTCGAACAAAGGCCTCAAACGATTGAAGTCTTGTCCCCTTTAAGGAAGAAACCCAAAGTTGACGAAGGAACTTCCAGTGGAACAAAGGTGAAGAATGTAGCAAGTTTCTTTCTTCCTTTAGTTCCTTTGACCCTTCCCGTTCATGCCTCTCGGCAAGTTAGGCCTTTATCCTTAGAGAAAGATTCCATCACATTCAATTCTCCCATTCTTTTGGGTGATCAACATCCTGGTCGGCAAGCGGTGACTATCCCTCGATCAAATGATCGCCATATTGGGTTGGCGAAGCAATCTTCTGATGGGAAGGTTGCTCTTCCACCATATGATGATCTTCCTCCCAAGATGGGTGTATTAACGGGTTATGCACCGAGACAGGTAACAATTCTTCTCCCTTTTTGCTGATAATTTTAGTCAGTATGACTAACTTTTGCAAAATGCAGGAGGTAGGAGGCTCCAGCTATCAGCCTTCTGCTGCTCCATCTCTTCCTTCTGGACAGACTCTTCTGGAAGAGAAGAATGCCCTGGAGAAGAAGACCGAGGAGATGGCCTCGAAGATTCTGCGTTTAGCAGAATGTCTTGATCGATCCCGAGAAGAGGCGCACCATTTCCGTCGAGAGAGGGACTTCGCTCAGCAACAGCGAGAACTCTCTGACTTGATTAGAGACAATAGTGCGTCTGTTGTTAGGGACGATATAGATAGACTTAGGGTAGTTGCTAGTTCCTTGGGGGTTGCCAGTGTAAATTCTACTGACAACAACATGTCCCTTGGGGAACTTTGTAAACTTCTTTCGGAACAGGTCGATGCTTTTATCGACCGTATCCCTTTTGTATGTAAAGAATGTAATAAATAAAGTTTCTTTTATTCATATGAACATTCTTCATACCTTATGTGTGAAATTATGGCCAAAAGCTTAGTTCGCGACCATTCATACACAGGAAATTTCAGTTCTGCGATTAGAATCGCGCTTTAAAAGATTACCGTGACCTACCCTGATGCCGCGATCAGACTTAAGGCCGCGGTTAGAACTGAATTGCGACTAGAGTCGAACGTTCGGTTAGACCATTACTTCGATCAGAAACGAAGTTAAATAACATGGTTTTAACCAAACCATAACCCAGTTAGAATATATCCGTACGTCAAAATTTGAGTTACATGATATTTTTTACAAAAATGTTCAAGTAAAAAGAAAGGTAAATAACCCTCAAAAAGCCTTAGCAGACTTCTCGAGTTTTAGCCCTTTCAGCTTCCGAAATAAAGAAGTCTTTTTATTTCAGATCCGATACCCGAAACGCTTTAAAGGGTTTACCAGAGAATATCCATTATGGGAAATGAATAAAATATTTAAGAGGACGCTTGAGTGGAACGTTACTCACAGAGGCGTGACTCCTCGAGTCTATAAAAGCAGTAGGTAGCTTCTTGAGGAAGCTATTCAGCCGCAAAAAACTCTTAGAGTTCCCGCCGCACAAAACCCTCATCTTTTTGCCTTCATCTTCCACAAAATCATCGACTTTTTTGACCGATCTTCCTCAAAAAATGGCATCTTGGAGTAGATCCAACCACCATTCGGAGGAGACTCTGGTGGCGTTGGAGAAAGAGGAGATCCTTCCATCGCGGCTGCTAATCAATTGGCGGCCTGCGGAGAAGGACCAAGAAACTCCAATCGTCCGAGAGGGCGAGTTGGTAATCTTCGAGGAGTATCTGCGTTGCGGGTTCCGATTCCCTGAGAGTCGGTTCCTAAAGGACATCCTCGAACATTATGGGTGGGAACTGATCAACCTCCACCCAAATGCGATGCTGATCCTGGCGGTGTTTCAGCATCTTTGCGAGGCCTTCATCGGAGTTTATCCTAGCGTGGACCTCTTCCGACGGTTCTACTTCTCGGCATGGTTGAAGAGCACCAATGCCGCCGGATGCATCTACTTCCGGCTGAGGGACAAGAAGGAGTATCCCTCCCCACCTCTGCGGGATTCGGTACACGGGTGGCACCAGAGGTGGTTTTACTGCTCTCCGCCGTCCGAGAGTAGTTTATGGTTTGAGAACTCGCGACCAGAGAAGTCAAGCGAGTTGGATGCTCCCCCGACGCTGGGCGTGGAGCACCTGAAGCACGCCGAGGTGATTCTTCACTTGGTGGGTCAAGGATTGACAGCGAGGGATGTCATCCGAGACTTTGTGAAGAACCGAGTGAGCCCCCTGCGCGAAAGGGCTCATCCTGCTTGGGAAATCAAGTCCATGGCGGATGGGACCCTGGACTACAATGAAGGTACTCAACCTTTTAGCACTGTGCTTTGTCATTTCTGAAATTTATGTTTTCTGACTTGAATTTGGGAACAGTTCTGCCCTCAGCCGAAATTGAGAGGCGAACTAATTCCCTCCTCAGGGCCTACAATGCTGATGTAGAGGGCCCTAAGGGATCACCTCGCCCGCAGAGCTTGATTCATGCCGGTGGTGACCTCAGACAGGAGCGCCGAAAGGTAATTTCCTTGTCCGGCTTTGGTTCTACAGGTCTTGTGTGTGTCCAGCGCTAATCCATTGTAATGGGCTGTGAACCAGCTCCTAGGGAAGTTTGCTGATGTGACGTTCCCAAGCGAAAATGTCGGCTCTCTGGGGAAGCCGACGGCGAAGAATGTGAAGAAGGTCTCTCAGAGACCCAGGACAAAGAGTCCTGCCCCCAAGAAGACCAAGCTGAACCCTGGGGAGGGGTCTTCACGAAGCATTCCTCGTCCCGCAAGAAAGACTGCGGTAAGATATCGCATTCCTTCTACTTTTTCAGGCGCGACATGGAATCACTTCTTCGTCGTACAGGGAGAGGGGAGCGAGGAGGAAGAGGACGATGATGTGCCTCTAGTCATCAAAAGGAAGAGGACCGGGGAGTCCCCTGCTGGTGACGCCCCAAGCTGTCCCGTAGGGACCACAGCTACCGAAGAGGTGGCCGTGGCTGACCCTGCGACCACCGAAGATCTTGTGGTCGCAGGTGACCTTCCAATTCCTGAAGCCCCCGAGGTTTCAGGGTCAATTATCTCTGCTTCCCTGGTCGAAGGGACGACCAAGGTAAGGAATCTTTTCGACCGTTCCTTCTATGACTCTTTCTGCACATTTGACAAGTTAATGTACATACAGGGAGGAGAGCTTCCCTCTGGGACCACTGGGAGTTCCAGGGAGGAAAATCCTCCTCCTCCGCGGACAGAGGAGGAGGTAGATGAACAAAGGCCGGCTGTGACGGTCCCAGCAACTCTGGAGTTTCCAAGGCCTTCGGATGTAGCCCCACCAGTTAGTCCAGTGGCCCAGGTAAAGACCTTTCTATGTGTTTTTACCTGTTCCCTAAGAATATGCTTATAACAGGACATTTCCAGGGGGGTGCTGCTTTATTTGCCATAAGGAAGGCGAGAACCGGAGACGGCTCTCCTTCGCAAGGGGAATTTTCCCAGAAGTCCCAGGAACGAATGGGATTTCAAATAAGGTAAGAACTCTTACTTGACAGTAATCTTAGATGAAAGCTGCCTGACCCATTCTTGTTAGGCAAAAGAAGACAGCGCCTAACCCTTCAACCGCCACTGGGGAGGTTGAAATTAGGGCTGATGAGGGAGCCTCTAATGAAGAGCGCTCCGCTCCCGTGGTTCAGGAAGTCATCCGGACCGCGGGAGGAGAAACAAGTACAGGGACCGGGTCACAACCAGTGGCCTCTGGGGGTGGTGTTCAGACGGCACTTCCCCCAACTATCCCTGTCGCAGGCACTTCCGGTGCGCTAGCAAGGATTCCTGCTAGCATGGATGATGCCGCTTTAAACAAGTTTATGAAGGTATGATGACCCCTGTTTCGGCGCTTGAACCGCCTTTAGAGTATATTTAACTCTCTTGCTTTGTATCACAGGGCTTGTCATGGGTGACGAGCCAGTCGCATGCTGCAATGGCTAGCATGGCGGCTGTTCAAAGAGATCGTGACGGCTTGCGCAAGTGAGGGTCGTCACTCTTCTGTTAATATAAGTAGGCTTTATCTGTAACTGACTTGATTTTGCTGCAGAGAGGTTACATTCTTGAAGAAAGAGTTAGCCAAGATGAGGCTAAACTCAGTTGTAGAGTTCAAGAAACTACGGACTGAAATCAATAAACTTCAGTCTGAGAATGCTGGTAAGTTGATTCTCAACTTGAGAAGACTTAAAGCCATGCCTTGTTAATAACTTCTTTTCTCTGTACAGCGCAAGCAGGTCGCATTATACAGCTCGGCCAGGACAAGATGATTCTCGAGTCCTCGATCAACCACACCGACCGAGCGGTCAAAGAGTTGAGCCTACTGGTCTTCGAAAAACTGAAGGCCGTGGCCAACCTTTTGAATACCAACATGGTAGAGTTGAAGAAGGACGACCCAAGTGTCAGCGATTGGTCATCACTGCTCACAGCTCAAGCAGAATCACTGCTTGAATATCTCCCTGGAGATATACGGCGACGTGAAGAGATAATCAGGACGAGAGTCCGATCAGCCGCTTCTGTCGTACTCAGCCGGGTTCGACTTCACCATGGCCCAGATGCGAATCTGAGCGCGCTGGTGGGACCGGTTGAGGTCGAGAGTGAAGAACTGCTTGACGCCGTTATAGAAGAAGTCAAGCCCTTCGTTGACAAACTCTTGGCTGAGCTGAGGATCGAATGATCCTTATATTTTGTATCCAAACAATTGTAATTACAATGCCATGTATGTAAAACTATTTTTTTTAAAAGAAAGTGCATATTCACATCATAAGTTTCATACTATAAGTATATCCCCCTAGCCCCCGCCTCTGTTTGTGAATACTGAAGCCTTAGTATTTTAAGCAGAGGGGAAAACATAAGTATGATGACCAGGGATATGTGCTTCAAGCCGATGGTCAAGATTAAAGTAACATTTTAACCTTATTGCAAACTGGTAGCCACCCAGATGACCGAGGACTAGCCAGATAGTCCCATGTGCGTTGAGAAACGGCTTATTTAGGAGTGACTTATCTGGAAGTGATCATGAGATCGACCAGCGAATCCGGTTCAAAAATGCTGTAATAACCTAACTGCCGGCGATCAGCCCCCAGGTCGAATTTGTATAATTTGGGCTTAAAGAAAAACACTCATTGTTATGAAAATAAGACATGCTTTTTATGAAAAGATGCTAATTGAACAGGAAAAGGGTTGTGGTACTTACACGTAAAACTTGCGAAGTTGATCGATGTTCCAAGTATTGGACAAAATCCGACCATCCTCCATGGCTAACCGCGCAGATCCTGGCCGCGGCACTGAGACGACAGTGTATGGTCCTTCCCACTTTGGGGAGAATTTATTGCGGTTAGACTGGTCTTGAATTTTTCGTAAAACCAAGTCGCCCACGTTGAGATCACGTGGTCGCACCTTTTTACTGTGGTACTTGCGTAGAGCCTGCAAGTATACCGCGGACTTGATCAGGGCGCAATCACGCCGTTCTTCCAGGAGGATGAGATCTTGCGATCGCTGTTCGGATTGGTTGACCTGTTCGAATTGATTCGTGCGAACAGATCCAATACTAACTTCCATAGGCAACACAGCCTCGGCCCCATAGACCAAATGGAAGGGTGTCTCACCGGTGGCTCGACTAGAGGTAGTCCGTAGTGCCCATAGAACAGTATAAAGCTCGTCTGCCCAAGCCCCCGAGCGGGTCTTGAGGCGATCAAAAACACGTTTTTTGATGCCTTGCAATACTTGCCCATTGGCCCATTCTACGGCACCATTGCTTTGTGGATGTGCCACAGAAGCAAAGCACACCTTGGTCCCAATTTGATCGCAGTAGTCTAGGAAGAAACCGCTAGCGAACTGAGAACCGTTGTCTGTGATGAGACGGTTTGGAACACCAAATCGTGCCACAATGTTCTTGTGAAAGAACTTTTGTGCGGCTGATGCAGTAATATTTCGTACTGGTTCGGCCTCAATCCACTTTGTGAACATGTCAATGGCTACGAACAGGAACTTGTACCCATTGACTTCTTGAGGCATAGGACCAATGATGTCCATTTCCCAGATCGCGAAGGGCCATGCGAGAGGAATAGTTTGTAATGTATAAGCAGGTTGATGAACCTGTCTTGCATGAATTGGCACTGTGGACACATCTTGACCATAAGCTTGGCATCATCGAGTGCCGAAGGCCAGTAGAATCCTTGTCGAAAAGCTTTTCCGACCAGTGTTCGGTATGACGCGTGCGCACCACATACACCGTCATGTATTTCTTTCAGGAGGGATCTTCCTTCCTCCTGAGATATACAACGCATGAATACTCCTTGAGTACCCTTCCTGTACATAATCCCGTCTATGAGTTTGTACAGACGCGCCTTTCGAGTTAACCGATCGCTTTCGGTTTCATCCTCGGGTAGGGTCCCGTGTTCAAGATAGACCCTCAATGGATGAGTCCAATCTTGTTCCTGACTGAGGTTGGCAACGAAGGCTATTGCCGGATCATCCTCGACCGAAGTCATGATCGAAGGATGGTCCAAGTGTTCAATGAACACTCCTGCCGGAGCGGATGAGCGTGAGGATCCAATTTTGGATAATTGGTCTGCGAGAATATTGTCCTTTCGCGGGATGTATTGGACTTCGAAGTGACTGAAGTGTTTTTCCAATCTCCTCACTTCCCCCAGGTAATGAGCCATTGTCTCATCGGAGGTGCTGTACTCCTTGTTTACCTGGTTTACGACTAGCTGTGAGTTCCCCCTCACCACTAATCGACGGACTCCGAGGAATTTTGCTGCCCGGAGCCCTGCAAGAAGGCCTTCATACTCTGCTGCGTTGTTGGTTGCAACAAAGTGTAGTTGAATGACATACTTAAGCTGTTTGCCCTGGGGCGTAACTAAGACTATTCCAGCCCCCGAGTGTTGAAAACTACGGGAGCCGTCAAAGTACATTGTCCAATAATCGGGGCACTCCAGTTCCTCTGCCAACTGCACGGGTGGCTCAGGGTTGGTCCATTCGACCACAAAGTCGGCCAAAACCTGAGACTTAACCGCCGTGCGAGGGGTGAAATGGATCTCGAAGGCACCGAATTCGACCGCCCATTTGGCGATTCGACCAGATTTTTCTGGATTTCGGACAATATCCCCTAAAGGAAAAGAGGAGGGTACTGTGATCTTGTGTGCTTGAAAGTAATGTCGTAGCTTACGGGAAGCCATCAGTAGCGCGTAAAGTATCTTCTGGACCATGAAGTACTTCACTCACATAGTAGACGGGTCTGTGTACTCCTTCCCTTTCCGCGATCAGAACAGCGCTGACCGCGTGTGGGGTGGCCGCCAAATACAGAAGTAATGGTTCTTCCTTTTCAGGAGACACCAATACTGGCGGACTGGACAGATATGTTTTTACCTCCTGAAACGCTTTTTCAGCCTCGTCGGACCATGTGAAGTTATGATGTTTCCGCAAGGCTTTAAAGAAAGGTAATCCCCTTTCGCCTAGTCGCGAGATGAAGCGACTTAAGGCCGCCATGCGACTAGCCAGGCGTTGAACATCCTTCATGGTTGAGGGCGACCTCATTTGTTCAATAGCTCTTATTTTCTCAGGATTAACCTCAATGCCCCTGGAACACACAAGGAAACCAAGAAGCTTTCCTGCAGAAACCCCGAAAGAACATTTCTCCGGGTTCAATTTTATTCCAAAGCAATTCAAGTTACAGAAGGTTTCAGCAAGATCGTCGAAATGAGACAATCTTTTAGTGCTCTTTACAACCAAGTCGTCTACATATGCTTCGAGATTACGCCCTATCTGGGAAAGAAACGTCTTTTGCATCAAGCGCTGGTACGTGGAACCAGCGTTCTTGAGACCGAACGGCATTCTGACGTAGCAGTAGGTGCCGAACGGGGTGATGAAGGCAGGCTTCTCTTCATCTTCTTCTGCCATGCTAATCTGATGGTACCCTGAGTAGGCATCGAGGAAGCTCATCAGTTCGCAACCCGCAGTCGAGTCGACCAACTGGTTGATGCGAGGAAGGGGAAAGTCATCCTTCGGACAGGCACTGTTTAGGCTAGTGTAGTCGACGCACATGCGCCACTTGCCATTTGACTTGCGGACCATGACCGGATTGGCGAGCCATTCCGGGTGATTCACCTCGCGGATAAAGCCGGCTTGTAAGAGTTTGTCTAACTCTTCTCGGATGGCTTCCTGTCGGTCGGTGGCAAAATGCCTGAGCTTTTGCTTTATTGGTCGTTGTCCAGGTCGAATTGCTAACCTGTGCTCAATTACTTCCTTTGGGACACCGGGCATGTCGGACGGTTTCCACGCAAACACGTCTGCATTAGCCCGGAGGAAAGCAACGAGGTCGAGTTCCTATTTGTCGTCCAGGGCTGACCCAACCCGAATTGTCTTGGATGGGTCATTTGGGTACAAAGGAACTTGTTTGAGTTTCTCATCTGGTCGAGGAGCAGCCCTGATCGCATCGGTGGCAATGGTGGCGACCTGAGCGTCCCGGAGGGGAAGTTGATCGACCATCTCCAAAGATAGCCGGTGGCACGTGAGCGCCACGTTGCGACTACCTCGGACTGAAATGACACCTTTGGGGCCAGGCAATTTCCCGCACTGATAAGCATAGTGCGTTGCCATCATGAACTTAGCAAGAGTCGGCCTGCCAAAGATTGCATTATAAGCTGAATCACAATCGATTACATCGAAAGTAACCAATTCTGTTCGGAAGTTATCTGGTTCTCCCAGAGTGACCGGGCGGACCACTTGTCCCAATGGCATCATGGAGGGGCCTGGGATTATCCCATAAAACGGATGGATTATGGGCTTGATCTTCGAACGAGGAATTTGCATCTCGTCGAGTGTCTTGACCAATAAAAGATCAAGGGAACTTCCCCCATCAATCAGGACCCTTTCGACTCTCGCGTTACTGATGATTGGGGTAATAACCAGAGGTAGCCTCAATGGTCGAGTTAGCCCCACAGGACAATCAGCGCGATCGAACGTCAAAGGCATATCTGACCAACGGGGATATTGAGGTTCGCCAAGGGATGTCTCCGTTTGGTTAACCTCTCGGCAAAAGGTTTTAAACTGTCTTTTGGAAACGAAAGAGGAGGAACCTCCGAAAATGACATTAACATGATTTTGAGGTACCTGGTAAGCCATTTCTTCGTCTCCGTCGACGTCTCTAATCCCGCACGCCTGCTCTTTAGGCGGTAAGGTTGGCATTGGCCCAGCTCCTTGGTAGAAATCATCCAGCTGTTTCAACCAACTCCTGCAGTTTTTGAGGTCGTGGCCTGTGGAGTTGTGGAGTGGACACCACCTCTTGCCCTCCTGCGGATTAGTTGATTTTTCTGGCTGGTCGGAATCCCGGCCACCAGAAGCAGTTTTACTTTTAAAAGAAGACTTATTACCTTTGGTCGAAGGTGGTTTCTCCGCCACTGCGACCTCACGGTACTGTCCAGAGCGGTTCCTCTTCGACTTTTTTGACTTCCCACCCGGTGAAGACTCCGGCTTTTTGCTTGAATCTTCTTTCCTGGCGTTCTTGAAGCCTGGTTGGGGCGGTAGGTCCCCCTTGTCAACCATTCGGTTCCATTCAACTTCCTCGGCTGCATCGGAGTATCGATCAGCCATATCGAACAGATCGGCCACTGATCGAGGAGGGTGGATAAGCAAGTCTTCAGTGAATCTCTGGTATCGAACGGCATGCTTAAATGCCCTGATTACGGAGCCATCAGATATGTTCGAGATGGTATTTCTTACCCCAAAAAACCTCTTGACAAACTGCCGAAGCGTTTCGGTCAAAGTTTGCCGCAGTCTATGCAGGTCGTCCTCCTTACCCGGCTTTTGGTAACAGTTTTGGAAATTGCTGAGGATGGCATCGCATAGCATTTCCCAATTGTAGATGGAACCCTCAGGCTGATTAAACAACCAGGTTCTAGCCGGTCCTGCGAGGACTGTTGGCAGGTAGTTGGCCATGACCTTGTCATCGCCTCCTGCTGCTTGGATGGCAGTAATATAGATCTGAAGGAACTCGGATGGGTTCTGAGTTCCATCAAACCTCTCAATGGTCCCTGGTCGAAACTTATCGGGCCAAACGACTGCTTGTAGGCCAGGCGAGAAAGCTTTGCAACCAACGTAAGGACCGTGAACCGTCCTGCGACTTTTGGTCGGGTTTCGAGCAAACTCACGTAATGGCGAGGTTACTCGTGGTCCCAAACGAGAGTGAACGGGAACTCGATCCCTACTACGAGAGTCCTGCATTCGCCGGTATTTGTCCTGTCGGGACGGTACAGGCGGCGGCTAACTCCGCCGGCCTGAGCCAAAATGAGGACCATCTCGTTCACGGGAATGTGTCACTGAGCGGGAAGAGGCTGTTGGGGTCGCCTCGGATGCGACCTCGTCCAGTCTTTCTGCCAGGATCCTGAAAAAGGCCGGTCTCTGCGCATCCGTGACCGTAGGAGGAAAATTGCGCATGACTTCCGCGATAGATCGCAGTCGACCATGGGTACTTCTCCTAGGGGCACCAGGTGTTATTGTTTCTTCATCCACTGGGAAATGCTCCGGTGGTAAGGAAGGAGTCTGGTCACGTCTACGACCACGCGACCGTCGAGAAGAACTCGGGGTAGCATCGTAACGAGCCTGCGCATCTTGAAGAGCCTCTAGGGCAGTTCTGCGTAGTTCGTTGTTCTGTTGCTCGAGATCTTGCTCCTCCTCCTGTTTGCGATCTTGTTCTTCCCTGGCAGTCTGTTGATCGGGAGTTTCTTCCGACAACGCAGCAAACTGCCTAGGGAGAGAGGTCGCCGATGGGGAGAACATCTCGGTTTGTTCCGAGTCGGACTCGAAATCAAAGAGACGGTGGAGGTTATCAGGGTCGAACCTTCCTGGGCTAACTTCAGGGTCACCATCATATTTTCCCTCAGCGGGATCGTATGACGGGCCGGATTCATCACCTAGCACATTAAGAACCTCTGCGGGTTCTGACCTTGTGCCAGTTACCTCCTGGTCGATTAACATGACTTGGGGAGATGATTCAACCTGTGGAAGATTCTGGCCTTCGACCTCTTCCATCGGAACAGGATCGCTTGGAGAAGGCATTGGTATATGGGCATAATCCTCGAGATCGAAATCATTCTCGGAATCATATGCTCCAGCCATGTTTCGGCGAACCTCCGAATTTCAATTAGGACGCCTTGAGAAAGGCCCCACGGTGGGCGCCAGCTGTCGACGATTCGGACTCAGGGTCCTCAGCCGAACTTATGCAGAATTTGTAATTGTGAGACCTTTCAAGTTGACCCTCCGGGAAGGTATGCTGAACAATGGTGAACAGGAGCACAGAGAGTTTTAGACAGGTTCGGGATCTCGATGGTGGGAGTAAAAGCCCTACGTCCTTTTGAGATTTCACTAAGTGTGGTAAAAGGTTTACAAATGGAGGAAAAACTCCTCACAGGCGAGGATTTTTCCTGTAAGAGTGTACAAGGATAAGCCAAAGAAGGCTTACTAAAATGCTATCTGAGGTGGGCCGTAGACTTGGCTAACTTAAATGATTTTGGATTTCTTGATCTTCCGATCTCTCGGTTGATGTTTTCGGTTGATCTCCCCTTGATTGATGCTCCATGCCATCCTTTTGTACTGTTTGAAAGGGTGCCATGTGGAGGAAACTGCATCAAACGGTTGCACGGACGGTTGGATGCGGTTTTTTGGAACTGCTCTTAACCTCCACGTAGTTAAACACGTGTTATTCATGGATAACTGTATGTGTTAACCTTCTGACGGTCGATTCTCCACGTGTAAGAATCTTTGGGATACTTAGAATATCCCGTTGTATGGGCAACCGAATAGATAGATCCCAAGTATCCTGATCGGCAGATGTTCTGACCGCGGGATATTGGCTGACCGCGCAATATCCCGAATATGTAGTTCGCGTATAGCATACGAACTTCTGACCGCGCAAGGCTTACGGTCTGACCGCATAAAGCTGGCGATCACATAGCGACGTCCCTCAGAATAACTTGAGCTCATATCGCCAGATACACTTTTGACTCGAACCTGCCTTTAACCAGAAGTCCAATAGAAGTGGTCCGGGTGTCAATCCTCGTCAGGTAATATGTATTGTGCCGATAGAACCATTCGCCTTCTACAGATGTTTTTATTCTATCGGTAATTTATTTGTGGACCGTTAGAAGATATATAAAATTACTAACGGTATGCGATTTTTGTACCGATAGAACTTATCTAGTGCTATAAATACACGGGTATGTCTCTTTCATTCTCACAGTTCATCTGGCGCTCCTAGTCCTAACCCGTAAGCTCCATGGACGGCCGGCGCACCTCTACCGGCGAGCGCTGCACCTCTGCACCTCCATCGACGCCCTCTAGATTTCGGCATCCCAAGCAAGGTACGTAAAATTTCGGCAATATTGTTAGATTATTCTAATCCGATTATGGCAATTATTCTGCAATTTTTGTACTTCATTTTGATGTGTCTTCTTTTGAATATGATTATGATCTGTGCAGTTCCTTGGATGATGCTCATGAGGGGCAAGGTAGTACACGGTTCTTCACCGCAGTACGCTGCCTACGTTGGCTTGTTGGCGAAAGAAACGGTGAAGATCACCGTCGAGAGCTGGAAGGACGTGAAGGGCGAGATCTTGGTTGCTAGGGCGAG